>QLPA01001422.1:0-25403 GCA_003313945.1 Lactifluus pinguis
AGAAGGAAATCACCTCACTAACTTACCATTTCATCTCTAACGAACTGGATCGGTTCATTCCTAATCTCGACGCCGAGGTCATGGCCGTAACGAGCAAGCGGCTTGTAGCTAAACCAAGGCAACCACTCAGGGATGTGCCGAACTGTGGGAAGTCATGGTGAGTCGAACATATCAGTTAGGGAAGAACGCACGAAATGGAAGATCATTGACGAGTAATGCACCCGGAAGAGCAGTTGCCGTGCCAATCTCTGCCAGTTTCCTAGCTGCGTCAATTCTCCTGTCGTTTCTTCCGCTCACTTCATAACCATAAGTCATAGCCAAGATCAACTCTCCTTGTAGGCTGTAACAACCAGAAAATGATTAGAGAAAGAATAAAAATTATAAAAGGGGGACTGCTGACAGCTCGATGTGAGCCTCCCATTCACTGGGATTCTCCAGTAAGCGGGTGAGGAAGGAACGGGTCTTGGCCAGTTGCATCGGATGATATAATGCCGCAGCACTAGGTCGAAGGCCGCGGTCAAGTACCTTACGTCCTCGGCGAAAATACTCATCATAATTCGCTGTTGCTAAAAACCAGTCCCATCCCATCCTGATAAGTCTAGAGTAAGAGGCAGGGATGCGATCTTGGATTATAAATACGCACATCTCATGGATTGGGATCACGGGTCGATCAGAATATATCAGACTACGCTTCTCGAACAAGTCCTTGGCTGCTTGGACAGAGTTGAGCACGATGATGACTTGACCGAACACATGGAAGGACAGAATGTCGCCTGAAAAGTCCGATTTCAAACAGAAAAGATATCAAAAGGGGATGTTTGATACCATATTTCTTCGAATATTGGGTGTATGAAATCCAAGAAAAGTGTTTGGGTATATCAAGAAGGTTGCCTATGAGAGGGAGCGGACGTGGTCCGGGAGGGTAGGGCAACCCCCTCCGTCGTCGGCGGGCATTAATGATTCGAAGAGAAAAAAAGCAGAATAGAAGAACAAAAAGATCAACGACAGAAAACAGAGAAGACATGGCTCAGGTCTTCCCGGTACTTAGACTGGCTCATATATAGCTATCTGGCCAAAAGGGAGTCCAGATTCGGGCCACCAACCTAGTTTGATTGATTGCTAGGAACGCCATAACTTTCGACGTTAATGGTCAAGTTGTTGCGTTGTCCTCACTCGGCGGTCACACTTTGTCACAGCCCACCTTAGCGGTGGTTTCGATCTCCGCTTAGTTATTTGGGAGCCAAGCTGGTCATCGTGTACGCAGTCTTATGTTAGTCTTATGTTAATACATTGAACGACATCATGACGATCAGCTCCGTTTCATCTGTTAAGTGAGTGAGCGCACGATGTGACTTGTTGGTTAAGGAGCATTGAGTTTTGAGCCCGTGGGACTCCATCTTGCGTTGTCGCGGTCCGGTGCGATCCAGTCTGAGTTGTCAACTCGGACGCAACTCGAGAAATCCAGTTAGCACTGGTGCACACTGGTGTAACTCAACCGTACATGAAAACGTTTCACACGGGCCAGTCAACAGCTTGGTTATAGTAACTTAGTAAATTACAACTTGAAGCTTGAAGATATGCTCCCGTTTTTGTCCTTACTACTGTGAAGCAGAGCACTATGTTACCCAAAGAGATAAGTTCTTGTACTGCTTCCTCAGTTGCGTGGCCAATATGGCACAGGCTTCTCCTTTGGCAATCAAATGAGAACTAGAGTTGTTGTAATGCCATGCACATTCTTGTACGGATGCCACTCCGCGTGTGCCAGTGAACTCGATTTTTCGGTCCGGTCCGGGATGATGAAGATACCGGGTGGGCGAGTTGCGAGTACTGGTGTGACACCGGACTGGCGGCAACACATGGGCCCGTAAATTTCATTGTCAATGTCATTGCACGACTGCCATCAACTAAGCGTATGGAATAAATCACGCCGTCTTTATCAGCCCTGATGGAGTGGAGTCCTTGAGGAACATGCATACGCAAGCAAAGCTGAGGACGAGCATCGCTGCTCGTCCCTCCTCAAAGTTTCCCGTATGCCGGGAACTCGTCCTTAAGCATTGCTCTTGAAGAAAGACCCGTGACTCGTTTTCGTAGCAAGACCGTCTGGACCCCGAGTGGTCTCGCGCTTGTCCTACCTCCCACCGATGTCAAATCCATCTGTGCCCTATCATCCTCACACTTTCTTGCATCTCCTCCCCTATTTCTTGACATGCGTTCCCCAGCGCGCGTACACCACACTCATACACCTTGCTTGTGGGCAGTTTCGTTACATTGGTGCATTCCAAACTCGGATGAAAGTCAAAACTCTGGAATAGATTCCTAGCTTTACATGATTCCCAACTAGGGGGAACAACGACATAGACCGGGAAACATTCGGGTAAGCTAACGCGCCATGGTATCTGCGATAATCAGATCTTCTGCTTGTTTATCCCGAGGCACAATTGAACATGGGAACGAGTGTGGACAGCTAATGAGGTGATTAGCTCCAATAAATGAGGATATGATAATTATGCTGTACCTTATGCCAGCGCCTTTATACGAGTATACAAATGGTCGACCCTCAACACCTTCCACTTTCTCGACATTGAAAACCGATAATAATGACGCGACCACAATAAATACTGTTGAATCCACAAAGTGCCTTCCAGGACAAATCCGCTTTCCCCATCCAAAAGCTGATGTGACAATGGGATCGTCAAGAAGGGTCCCATCTGGACCAAGGAATCGTTCGGGCTTAAACACGTCAGGCTCTGGATACAAGGCAGGGTCATGCATAATTGCCCTACAAAATTTGGATATATCTCAATGGGATAGAAAAGACAACTGACCATGTATTTCCAATCACAATCGCGCCTGTAAAATATGCTCAATTCAAGGTCGGGAAGATAAACGAAGGACAGACCCTTAGGAATGAAGTAGCCGTCGTATACGTCATCTTTTGTGGATGCATGCGGAACACCTGGTCATGACATTATCAATCGCTCCAATAGATCGCTCGAGTGGTCATTGAAAGGACGCACCCAGTGGCACAATGGGCCGCCACCTTAAAATCTCTTTACACACCGCATCGACGAAAGATAACTTTGAACGATCCTCGAAGGTCGGAAGTCGCTCTCGTCCTGTGATGGCATCAAGCTCGCGCTGCGCTCTTTTTATTATGTCGGGGTGGAGCAACATTGCCAAGAAAAGATTAATCAAAAGGGAAGTCGTCTAAACATCGAGGGCCCTAGCGTGTCAAGTAGTGTTGGAACCACGTGCTGGCCAACTTACGGTGTCATTTCCGGCTGGAGAGTGTCATTTCGGGGAGATCGCGGTGGTGTAATAGCCACTGACCTGCATAGAGCGACCCTAAAACGCCAAGGGTCGTCTCATGGGCCATTTCGCGCTCTGGTCCGCTTAGTTTCTCCTCTTCCAGTAAATTTTCGAGAGCAAGAGACGGTTTTGCAGTGCCCTTCTCCTACCAGACAGAAGTTCATTTGACGTAGAAGGAAATCACCTTTTACTAACTTACCATTCCATCTCTAACGAACTTGATCAGTTCATACCTAACCTCTACACCGAGGTCATAGCCATAACGAGCAAGCGGCTTGTAGCTAAACCAAGGCAACCACTCAGGGATGTGCCGGACTGTGGGAAGTCACTATAAGTCGAACATGCCGTTAGGGAGGAACGCACGAAATGGGAGATTATTGACGAGTAATGCACCCGGAAGAGCAGTTGCCGTGCCAACTTCTGCTAGTTTCCTAACTGCGTCAATTCTCCTGTCGTTGCGTCCGCTCACTTCATAGCCATAAGTCATAGCCAAGATTAACTCTCCTTGCAGGCTGTAAAAACCAGAAATTGATTAGATAAAGAAAAAAAAATCACAAAAGGGGGACTGCTGACAGCTCGATGTGAGCCTCCCATTCACTGGGATTCTCCAGTAAGCGGGTGAGGAAGGAACGGGTCTTGGCCAGTTGCATCGGATGATATAATGCCGCAGCACCAGGTCGAAGGCCGCGATCAAGTAGCTTGCGTCCTCGGCGCCAATACTCATCATATCTTGCTGTTACTACAAACCAGTCCCATCCCATCCTGATAAGTTTAGAGTAAGAGGCAGGGACGCGATCCTCGGTTATAAATAAGCACATCTCATAGAATGGGATCACGGGTCGATCAGAATATATCTGACTACGCTTCTCGAACAAGTCCTTGACCGCTTGGACAGAGTTGAGCACGACGATGACTTGACCAAACACATGGAAGGACAAAACGTCGCCTGAAAAGTCCGATTTTAAACAGAAAAGATATCAAAAGGGGATGTTTGATACCGTATTTCTTCGAATATTGGGTGTATGAAATCCAAGAAAAGTGTTTGGGTATATCAAGAAGGTTGCCTATGAGAGGGAGCGGACGTGGTCCTGGAGGGTAAGGAAACCCCCTCCGTCGTCGACGGGCATTGATGGCTTGAAGAGCGAAAAAGCAAACTAGAAGAACAAAAAGATCAACGACAGAAAACAGAGAAGACATGGCTCAGATCATCCCCGTACTTAAACCGGGTCATATATAGCTATTTGGCCAAGAGGGAGTCCCGATTCGGACCACCAAGCTAGTTCGATTGATTGCCTCGAAACATCACACGGTAACATTCGACGTTGCCGCGTTGTCCCAACCCATTTCCGGCTACTCATCTTGGGGAGTGTGTCAGCAATTCCCACCACTCGTTCAGCATTGAATCAATATTTAGTTAGTACGATCCAGACTCCAGTCGGCTAGACTTCTTTCCTATTCTCACACCTTCTACTGCCGGAGCAGGAGGCGTCAAGCTTGAAAGCCGAAGATGATACACACGAGTAGTGAGATTCTGACATCTCGCAACTCTGCACATGATGAGTAGTGAGATCCAAAAGACGTTTCCAAAGAACGATGGCAAAAACGTTGGCATTCGTCGGCACCCTGTCCATGCGCACGTATCTTCCGCACCATCATTTTCTTAAGGACGCCCTGTCTATCAACACTTTGCCGCCGTCTCCCCTTCGCTCAGGAATAATATCCATGCGAATAGTTGCGAGGGAGGGACGCAGCTCCTCTGGGTGGAACAAATTGTTCGATTCATCATCTAATCACTATGGCCTAGGTACGCCGTTGGCATCAACTCCGCAAGTTTGCCGCCGAGTGCCCAAATGTCTCCGCGAACAGTGGAGTACAGTATGGCATGTGCGGTACGAGCGACTCCGCTAGTACTGTACCTTGGTGAGATAATGGATGGCATGACATACCTGGGCTCATGTGCTTGATGATGCAATCATCTGCTTATGGGAGCAAGACCAACCAAAGTCGGCGAGGAAAACGTCTAGATCTTCGCTTTGAGAAGAAACAAAGATGCCCTCCCACTTGACATCCAGGTGGTACACGCCACGAGGTCGCCAACGCATTGATCGTGGACGAAGAAGGTATAGCTGTCCGTGTTGATTTCACGGGGCCAAGCTAGGGAGCATACCTTCACAGTCTTCACGCCAACACCACGCTCCTTGTTTGTTCACGTAACTTTCTTAGAACATTCTCCTCGTCGTCCAGTTCATCGAGATCAAACAGTGAATGCGAATCTTCCTTTCGAGTGGTCACGTCAGTATTGGTCATACGGTTGAATAGGATGTCTCACTACCGGGATAATACGTTCCTCGGGAATGTCGGATCTGCACGAAACCATTACGCACCCAGCATCGACGGCCGTTGTGCGAATAGAAGATCTATTGACAGCTTCAGTAGCCTTCTCAGCATCAAAGCTAAGGTCAGGGTGGAACACATTAGCATAGAACGAAGGTCCAGCAGGCACAACGCCCAGATGGTGAGGAAACCGTTACTGCTTCTCTGGGAGCGGAGAATGGGCAACGTGACAAAATGGGAAACCCGTCGGTGGACAGCGATACAGGACGGGCGGGGACAAGCAGGAGGTATGGGGGAAGAATTGACGAAACCAGCCGAAATTGTGTCTCAGGCTCCCAAAGTTGGGGGGCGTAAGAGAGAAGAGACGGTATAAATGGTCTAAGCGCCAGAAGTGTGCTTCGAGACCGGGGAATCGAGGGCGAGTGAACTAGGACCCGAAATGGCGGAACATTGTGCCTCCAAGAAGGATCCTCATCAACAAAATGCGCGTTGCATCTGTTGCTCCGGCAGGGTCAACATTCGTTCTATTGGTCGACTCTTCTTCGTCGTCGCTGGCTTCAAACACTTGGGTGGAGGAACATCTGGCTTGAACGCACTGGCCCCGTTCACACTTAAGGATCCGCGCCAGGTAACAAAACTGGAAAAACGATTGAGGCCCTTGGGCAGTAGACGGTGAAAGCGGTTATTGCATGCGCGAAATGGGTTGGGCGCCAGGGCGGTTGTTCGGACCGCCAAGAGATGAACGCCGCGTGGCTACCGCCGCGTGCAGTAACCGAGCCCGGGACCGACGCCGACTCCGACGAGTGAGACAAAGAGAGAGAAGACATTTACTGTACTCTCCCGCCCTTTCATGTCCCCGTCGCTCGAAGAGATTTCAACCCTCACAGAACAGATCCCGCCGGATCAGGTTCACTCTAACCACCATACCCCACCTGATCCCGGGCCGTCTCCTCCAACCCCGGAAGTCCGTGGCAAGCGTATCCCCCCAAGGCGAGCGAGTATCGACAGGGATGCGCAAGACCTAGTGATCTCATCTCTCCGAACCCAAGTTCAGGATCTCGTCTCTCAAGTCACAGAGCTCAACAACAAACTCGTCAAGTCCTACGACCGAGTTTCAAACCTAGAAGATGACCTTCACGTTACTGGATCATCACTTCGTTCCTCTTCCCTCAAAATATCCCAGCTTGAGCTGGAGCGTTCGCAGCACCTGTCTGCCCTAAATACCGGCCTCTTGGTTGAAAAGTCACACGTCACGTCCGAACTTACCCGTCTCATGGAGAAAGCCACCGAGGAGGCGGCCCGACGTGGTCAGGCGGAGAGCGCTCGGGCTGACATCGAGAAGGACTTGGACGACGTCAGCGCTGCGCTATTCGACCAAGCTAATACCATGGTGGCGGAGGCGCGTTTGGGGCGAGCGCAGAGTGACCGCAAGGCCGAAGAGGCAGAGCGTGCCCTGCGAGAAGCCGAGGACGCAGTGAGGCTCATGCAACACGAGTTACAAGCCCTACAGGCAGACAAGGAAGCTGCTGAACACAGAATGGATCGCATGAATGCAGCCATGGGCAAGGGCCAGTGGACCCAACCGGTCCCGTCTTCATCGGCCAACACGCATCATCTACTCGCATCACATGTACCCTATCGGGAGTTCCTCTCCTTGATAACCCACTTGCGTGCACTACGGGCTTCGTATCCTCAACCACCCCCCATACAAACTTTGTTGGCGTTGCCACTGATTGCTAGATTGCAACAGGAGGACACGTATGTCTCGCTGTCTACAGCCTTCTTACTTGTTGACAACTTTCACAGTGACCCCACAGTCCGCCTTGATATGGCTACTAGTCTCAATTGGTTGTCAAGACGCTCAATAATTTCTGCTATCCAATGCGGACAACTGACCATCGAACCCATTGCGACGCAGACGATTCTGGCATCGGCTACGTCTCCCCAACCACCCCTTTCCATTACTGTCCTTCATGGATCAAACAACGCTAATCTGTTGACTTGTGGGCTGTGTGGCAATGGCATTGTACCCCACGCCGAACAGAATAGTCCTACCCGAGCCGGATACCTTTTACGAGCGAATGGTTCTCAATTTAACTCCTGGTCGACATCAATCTTCCGAAGACCTTCGGCACCATCATCTCCTTCGACATCTGCGTCTCCTCCTCCGTACCATGACGCTTCATCTCTACCAGCACAGATTTATATATTCCGTCTGTCAGAGCCCTCAACTGCGCTCGTTTCAGCACTTCCCCTTTGTACGTCAGGATGGTGCCTCGCTCGGCTGCGTGCAGCTTGTTCTCTATGGTCTTTCCTTCGCACCAGCATTCTTGAGAAGATCTGGGAGGAAGAGATTCAACTACCGCCACCTCCACGACACAGAGAGATTGCTGGTGCGAATGTCGACAAACCTCCCGTTCCTCCGCGGAGAAAACAAAAGTCCTCTGGTTTCTGGGGCGTCGCCTCGTCTTTTCGCTTGGACCGCGTCCCAGGATGGGGTGAGAGTGAGAAAGACAAACGGACTGAATCAGAACTTGAGAAACCACGTTTCGTTGCGCCTCCGCTTCGCAATGGTTCCCCAGGGCCGGGGCGGCTCACCCCGCCTCCACTGCCAAGCCGAAGCCGATCAAGGGTGCATACCCCAGCACCAACGGAGCATGGAGCGGAAGGTCGCCGGTCCTCATTTCCCGAGTCCCTGGCGAGAGTGTCCACGTCCTCTTCCTTGGACCGCCAGGAGCCACCCGTCACCGTAAAACCCGAGGAGTCACCGACGCTTTCTAGCCTCCTCGTTTCCTCGCCGATGGATGCAGATCCTTTGAACGAAGCTCCGTCGGAGGGCCCCGCAGTATTGGCGACAACCTGTGATTCTGCTGAAATGGGAGTCCCACACTCTCTACCCGACTCATCCCACAATCCTTCTGATGTTCCATCTGCACCTCCGTCGGACGATGTAAACAAGGCTTTGACCGAACCTGAAACATTGCATGAATCGAGCGCTGCAGAGCATGTCCCCGCTCACAACGATGCGTCAAATTCCGAACACGCTGGGCCGCATCCACCTACCACGAGTGCTGGGCTGCCCGTGAACCCACCATCGCGGGCCGAATCACCCGCTCCCCCACCGATCCCTCGCCGCGCACCCGCCCGAAGGGCCGTACCCCCACTGCCGCCTCCTGCTGCACCCCCGGCACCCGTATCGACTGCGGATGCGAATCCGTCCAAGACATCGATGGAGCAGCCAAATGGTCATCACGTACAACCGGATGTGCATACTGAGCCCGAGTCGAAGGCGGATGCACCGAGTCGGCCGTCCGAGGGTGCGGCAGACAGTCCACCAAAAGAGAAAGAAGTGGCTGAGGTGACGGGATCTGAGTCACGAGCGTCAAATACCGAAGTGGAGCCGCCCGTCGTCGAAGAAACTACGACACAACAGATAGAGGCTGAAACGGAGACGGAGCGAAGTGAAAGGACATCTGAAGAAGACCCGCCTGTGGCTGCTGCAGCTGCAGCCTCGGCAGTCGATAATACCGCAGAAGGCGCCGAAGTCGTCGTCGACGAGTCGCGAGGCGATCTGGAGGGGATGCAGAGGGCAGCGGAAGAGAAGGCCGTTGGGAGTGCGCCCCCCCCGCCACCGCGCCATCCCCGTTCTGTACGATCATCGACGGAGAGACAGACCCTGTCCGACCGATCATCTCTGGAGAAGACCACGCAACATTCGCTCAGCAAGCTCGACAATGACAAGCGCGAAGAGCCTGGATTCGCGCCGGATGGCGTGCAGTACGTCGGTGACGGGACGTGGGAGGAGCGTACTTGGAAAGAGCTCATGCGACTTCGTGAGGAGATGTTCTGGGCGCGCGTGGGTGGCGCCCAATGATCGTGTCCTGCCAATTATGCAAAACGTTCGAGTTGGTAACGATTAATGAGTGAGTTCTCTACGTCCGGCTTTTTCCGCCACCAAGTTCATCTAAGTTATTGATCTCGAAAGTGGCAGAACTGATTCCCTTTGTCTTTCCCCTTAGATTATAAGTTTCGTATGCCCTCGATGCGATATATTCACCCCCTTACGCTCATGAATTTTTGATCTTTTAATAATAATACATTTGGAGGAAAGAATTGTCGTATGGACCAGCACTTTTATCTCATCGTAAGCTGAGCTGGACGGTGGCTTTCGGTACCACCTTCTGCTTCCGTGGGGGAGGGTAAAACTGACCAACAAGAACTTTAGTGCCCTTTAGGGACCCACGCTTGCTCGTCTCTTGTTATCGATGTCCCCATTCAATACTTACCACAAACTATTGATTTCTTCACGCGCAGAAGACGACGTCGCTCGAGGAGTCCCGGAAGTAGGTTCAATATCCCTTACTGGAGGATCCAAAATCTGGAACAGCGACGCCGTTTGACACTGCGGTGTGCACCTACCTCTGGTGGGCCTCGCTAGAAGTGGGATACAGAGAGCCCGAGGCATATTAGGCATCGAGAGAACTTTTGAACTTTTTAGCTGCACTGACAGGGGGGTTCGTTGACGACGGAATTCTTTCATCAAACAACGGACTTGTTGATAGAATCGATAACGAGATGATAAGAGCAGCCTGAGTGTGGTACTAGGTATTGCCGATGCAATCTACGTCATGCGACTACGTAATTCATGACGGAAACGAAAACACCCCTTACCTCGTGTTGTTAAGTCATGGTGATCAACAGGGCATAACTTACTAGTAGCGAGACCTACAGCTTACAGCCTCAATTGAGCCCGCAGATGGGCTGTCTTGGACTCCTTACGTGATTAGGCCGTCCTGTCCACCGTCCTGGCGGCCCTGGCTCATCGTCCCTAATATCGGGCTTCTCGTCTTGACCGTCAGGCCTACCGCCCCCGATATCTAAAGTTATTATTACAATAAAACTCGAATTTGGTGCGCTTGGGAACACACTCTTGCCTTGACTCTTGCGAGCCTGAGCCTCTGCTTCGACATCAATTTTCCTTAAAGGTCCTACTTATAGAAGGAGTTGCTTTCCGAGTCAGAAAGAAGAAAAGAGTCGAAAACGTCAAAGAAGAGTGTGGAGAGCCGAAGCATGCTATTTTAGCCTGAGGTTGCGAAGACCGGATCTAGAGGCAGGACACGTTGATGGCAGGGCTGAATAGAATTGTCCATAGAATCGAAAACAAAGGATTTTATAAAGACACAACGGTAAGTACCGAAGTAATCTATGTTATTTATGCTATAGGATTGGAACGAAAAGATACGTGACGTCGTAATCATGATAGAACATAATCGTAGGCAAGACTTACAGTCCCGCTTTGAGCTCGCGGGATGTGTTGTCTTACCGAGGTTCTCACTTGTGAGTTCTTGGTATTCGGGTGATCATCCTTCGAGGGCTTCTTCTCCTAGTTATTATTAAGCCATCATGACCCTGTAGCACGCAGAATTGAACTAGGATTACCTTCTCGCTTCTGACCCGGAGATGGGATGATCCCAGAGAGCTCGCCCAGACTGACGCCATCGCTCAGGACGCCAAGCACATTATTGACTGGAGTGATAAGTCGTTATTGATATGCAGAACTGAACGAAGCATAAACTGTACCATCGGAGGCAATATTATGAAAATTGAGGCCCTGTAAAGCAATTGGGGATAAGGTCGATAAGTAGGATAGCGCTTGCTGTACGTACACCAACTGAAGTCGCTCAGTTATCACAATCCTGTACGCAGAACTGAATAGGACTTACATGATCGCTTCTGACCCGGAGATGGGATGATCCCAGTGGCCTCGCCCAGACTGACGCCATCACTCAGGATGCCAAGCACATTATTGACTGGAGTGATAGGTCATTATTGATCTGCAGAATTGAACGGAGCATAAACCGTACCATCGGAGCCAATTTGATGAAAATTGTGGCCCTGTAAAGCAACTGGGGTTAGGTCGATACGTAGGACAACGCTTGCTGTACGTACACCAACTGGAGTTGGTCAGTCATCACAATCCTGTACGCAGAACTGAATAGGACTTACATGATCGCTTCTGACCCGGAGATGGGATGATCCCAGTGGCCTCGCCCAGACTGACGCCATCACTCAGGATGCCAAGCACATTATTGACTGGAGTGATAGGTCATTATTGATCTGCAGAATTTAACGAAGCATAAACCGTACCATCGGAGCCAATTTGATGAAAATTGTGGCCCTGTAAAGCAACTGGGGGTTAGGTCGATACGTAGGACAACGCTTGCTGTACGTACACCAACTGGAGTTGGTCAGTCATCACAATCCTGTACGCAGAACTGAATAGGACTTACATGCTCGCTTCTGACCCGGAGATGGCACGATTCCAGCGGCCTCGGCCAGATTGACAGTATCACTCACGATGCCAAGCACATTATTGACTGGGGTGATAGGTCATTATTTATATGCAGACTGAACGAAGAATAAACCGCACGATCGGAGCCAATTTGATGAAAATTGTGGCCCTGTAAAGCAACTGGGGGTTAGGTCGATAAGTAGGACAGCGCTTGCTGTACGTACACCAACTAGAATTGTTAAGTCATCACAATTTTGTGCGCAGAACTGAATAGGACTTACATGCTCGCTTCTGACCCGGAGGTGTCAAGAGTCCAAAGTCGGAGGCCAGAGAGGCAGTACTACCCACTATGCCAAGCAGATTAGCAGCTGGGGTGATAGGTCATTATCGATATGCAGAACTGAACGGAGCATAAACCGTACCATCAGATCCAATTTGCTTAAAATGGAGGCCCTGTAAAGCAACTGGGGATAAGGTCGATAAGTAGGACAACGCTTGCTGTACGTACACCAACTGGAGTTGGTCAGTCATCACAATCCTGTACGCAGAACTGAATAGGACTTACATGATCGCTTCTGACCCGGAGATGGGATGATCCCAGCGGCCTCGACCAGACTGATACCATCACTCGCGATGCCAAGCACATTATTAACTGGGGTGATAGGTCATTATTGATATGCAGAACTGAACGAAGAATAAACCGCACGATCGGAGCCAATTTGATGAAAATTGAGGCCCTGTAAAGCAACTGGGGGTAAGGTCGATAAGTAGGACAGCGCTTGGTGTACATACACCAACTGAAGTTGATAAGTCATCACAATCTTGTGCGCAGAACTGAATAGGACTTACATGATCGCTTCGTGCCACTAGTACTCAGACTTGGCGGTACTACTGCTCCGAGGTTCTGAGCAATATTTAAACCATCGCTAATTATGCCGACCAGTTCACCAACTGGAGTTATCAAGTCATTATGATCCTGTACGCAGAACTGAACAAAGCATAAATGGTACCGTCATTGACTAGGCCGAGAGGGAAGCCGCGGCCGGCGAGAGGCTGAGAAGTGAGTGAGGATGAGGTCAATAAGTAGAACAATCCTTGGTATACATACAGCATCACTTTGCACGTCCCGGGGGACAGGAATAGCATTAATGGAGGTCAATCCAAGGAAGAAGAGGGAAACGACGACAGATTTGGAGAACATCTTGACAGGTGAGAACGAGTGGTATGAATTGAAGGTAAGTTAGGAAGGACCAGCCCAATGGTATAGTACGGCAGAAAGTAGAAAGAGAGAGATAGAAAGATAGAAAATTGGAGGAACCGGTCCTCTGAAGGAAGTAAAGAGAAAGAGGGAAGTGAAGGATAGCGAAAGAAGGACCTTGGAGGAGGCTTTTATGCAGCAGATGTTGGACACGAGACATAATCATTGCTGTGCGGAAATATTAATATTTTGCAAATGTGTAACCAGTGAATGCATAAGACCCTGTCGCTGCTGCTGCTCCAGGGGTAGATTCCACAATCATCCGCGCTCAGGGGAGCCGGGTGGCGGATAGTCAGTTCCATGTAGGGATAGTGGCGTTTGATGTGATGGGACCTGGGTCGTAAGTATCAAGATCCGAAGTGGCGGAACACATGGTCGTCAAAGCCGCGGCACAGGACGACTAAGACAGAATCTAGCAGGCCCGACAAAGACAAGCACGAAGAGCCTGTATTCGCTCCGGACTGTCGTACGTCGGTGACTGGACGTGGAAAGGGCTCATGCGGCTTCCTTTGCGAGGATATGTCCTAGTAGGCATGTCATGTGTGGCTGGGGTTCAATGACCATTTCGTTATGCCTATTTTCCCCAAGTTCATAGATTGAAGTTTTTGTTATAAATTTGTCCATAGCATTCTCAAGCCGAACTCGACAGTGTCTCTGCAGGTCCCATGGCGTGTACCGCTGCTCATTCTGCTTCCGTGGGGATAAGTCATAATTGAGCAACACTTGACTTGAGCATGGCGCCCTTCGGGAACCACCCTTGCGCGCCTCTGCTTCGTCATCGATTGCTCTAGGGCGCTGCATTAAGGAAGGAGCCAATATTTAGAAAACAAGGCAGTTGCGAAGAGACGTATGTATGTCCCATTACACACCACGATTTCTTCACGCCAAGACGGCGCTTCTCGAGAGGTAGATGGCGCCTTCTAGATCTGAGTACCATGCTGTCATAAACTCGTGGAATCCGGGGATAACCATCATGTACGGTACAAGCGTTCGGGCAGTGGCTGCAGACATTGAGTTGTTCGGTGGCGAGGATCAGCTCGGCTACGGTGCCCTATTTCCAATGAATGAATGAGCCTAAAAGATCAAAGCCTAGGTCATGGACGACCATCGTGGGAATTACAGATTACGACGGCACCGTGTCAGTGGCGGTCCCACCGTCGGTTATCACTTGTTCATGGCAATCAGGACCGTACCTCAAGTACCCCACGTTCCTGGGTATCGTAGTAACCTGAGGTGAGCCGTTGCCATAACTGAGACGTCACAGCCGCAGGAGAACCCATTCCACACACCACACACATCGTCACACAGGCAATGCAATAAACTTATGTCGTAAAAACAGGTTTTCACACTATCACATTGTGAAAATTCGAATCAATTCATATCAGTCATCAGGTTTTCGGGATTTTTTAGCCGACCGAATTGGATAATTGGATACAGTTGTGAATCAGCGAATACAGCATCACACTCACCTCACCTCTGTCATGAGCCTGGGCCCTCAGGAAAAACTTCAGTCGCTAGTCTTGACTAGCGTAGCGGTAATTAAAGTATCATAAGATAATCTACTGTACCAAAACAAGCACTGGCAATAAATCGCCACCTGCCAGTGCTCGCTAGACGTTCCCTCGGCTAAAACGCAGGTAGCGAGCACCATTTTGGTGTCAAATGACAGCAGGTAGATCTTTCCTGATGGCCACACAGCTCCCATGTCTCTATGACAGCACCTAGGGCGTGCTCGCCACCGGTAGTTAAATTGTGCCCCTGCGTTGCAGAGAAGCTGTGATATACAGAAGAATGGAATGAATCGTGGCCAATCGTCTGGTAGATCCTGTAATGTCAAGAACGGTTCCGGGAGCTGATCGTAGCGCCGTACGTATTAGAAAAGTTCAATAGCTGGAGGATCCTCCATCAATCTGCTTCCGGCTTTCAGTCTCTCCAGCGACGGTTTATGCACAGCAATCTGCATGCACAGCATCCGTGGGCATGTCATTAACGTCACTGAGGCTGTGCCAGTATGAGACGGCGCCAGTTTCAAGAAACCTGAGCAAGCTTAGACAACCAACGTAGGCGGTTCCACCTGCGAAGGACCGCTGGCAGAATGTCCTCATATTCTTACTATCGTAGTAGTTTGTTGTGTTGACTTGACTTGACCCAACCTGTGTGCATGTCTGGTACAAATGTGGTAGGCCGAGTTCGAAATGTTTGCCGGAGGTAAGTAGCTCAAGTGACAAATGCCATCAACTATGTGTGTGGCTGCCGAAGATATCACGTCAGGATACGGACCACGAGAAATCAAAAAAGGGAGAGGCTCTGCGTTGTGTGCGCGAGCTAACTAATTCTGCTTATTCCAAGGCCGCCTGCCAGTAGTGGTACCTGCTTCAGGTTGGTGCCCCGTCGAATTACCTCGAGTCGGAGTCCACTTTCGGGTTTGTTGACGAGCTATTACAGACGCTGTTCTCTGGTTTAGGAAACACAATACCAAATATTACCGATAAAAGGTGGTGAGCCCTGTTCCATTTCAATGATGGACTCAGGTTTGACTGCCCTTTCAGTAGATTGAACCATCGCAACAGCGAGCCATCTCATGCGGCGCCTGCACATCGGCAGAGATGACCTTGTAAAACTGTGCGGCAGCTGTGTCATCCGCGTTCAAGACACATAACCTCAGTGCCTCTGCTACTCGTCGTCTCAAAAAAAAAAGGCAACACTTAGTGCCCCTCCCGAGTCCCCACCAGCCCACCCTGCTCTCAGCAGCGCAGCCAGTCCGCAATTCTAGACATATATACCGGTCCGTATCGGTAGGAACAGGGTCTTGTGCACGGTGTACGCAAGTACAAGATAGCTTAGAAGCCGCATAAGTTTGACACTCGGAGTGGCCGGCCTTGTCTATGTTTGACGATGAGGACAGGTGAACTGAGGTGGCATAGATAGAACGGAAGAGGATGTGTTAGTCCAAGACATCCTTAGATTTTTCTACGCATCATCGATTATAGAACCATAGGTGGAAAAATGCAGTTTATGTTTCTACGAGCGCTAGTTCTGCCTTGTGAAATCGGGCCCGCGGATTCCGATAATCAATTTGTAAAAGAAGAGAACGCGCCCGAGACAGCGACTCGGTTGGAATAACTTCCAAATGGAACACCCAGATGGCGAGTAGTACTTGGAGTCCCTGCTTTACCCAAAAAAAAAAAGGTGGATGATGATGCTACAGGATCGTGGCGCCGCTGTTGCTGCTAGTGTTCCAGGGCTGTGGATTTGATCGGGGTGGCGGAATAGTTCCATCAAAGGTCCTGTCCATCAAATCCCATCAAATCCGCCACCACAAGGAGGAGGCGGGGCCGCGGGCCGCCAACTTGAAGTTATATCGAAGAACATCCACGGGTGAGGATGAAAATCTTCGATGAAGAGAAGTCAAGAACAAGAACCCTGGATTCGCGCCGGAAGTGGGCGTGCCGTCTGTCGGGGGTGACGGACGTGGGAAGTGGTGTTACTGAATAGGCACGGCTTGTCAATGGGCAACGATGGTGACCGACAATATATTGTTCGCGTTTTGTTATCCACATGCCTCGCCCACGGCTTTATCACACAATCAGTGAATTAAAGGCTGCAAACCGTGCCAAAAGCCTCAAGTCGTACAACAAGTAAAAAACCTTTTTTTTTTCACGTTTTTTATTTTATTCTAACTATTCTCAAAAGAAACCGTGAGGCCATTAATGCAAAGAGACGAGAGCTACATTTGCGCAAACGCAGGGAGGAGGCTGGTACTAGTACTGAAAGCCAAGAGAATTCTCGGTATGTCGTTTACCTGTAAACGACGCTTTTTTGACTCTGAAGAAACTGGTGTTAGTAAATTGTCAGAGGCTACTGTGTCCATAATGGACGTCCCACGGATCATGGACGTACTCAACGTTCATACAACCACTCTCATCAGAATGACAGGCTCTTCACCCACTCTTTACATCAAACGTGTCTTTGGCGAGGTCCTCGACGGCCTCCGGTCTTGCAAAGCGGATGACGATATCCTACAAGTCCTTTCCAAACTACGGCGGCGCATCGAAAAGTTGAACAAGTTACGTGAGCAAGTCGTCCATCTGGAACGTGATTTATTATCGCTGGATGAGTTTGGGGAGGAGGTCGCGATCGTCCAAAATACCGTGCGTCGAATATCCCACATCATCTCTTGTTTGGAAGATTTGTCGCGGCAGAGTTACTGTTCGGTGGAATCGGAGGAATTACGGAGCGCGTACTATGATGATGATTCCGGTCTCGGTTCCCAGCCGGAGCTTGAGGAGGTACAGTAGTCAACGGTACAGTTACAGTTTCCGTCCTTAAAGTTACAACATGGTTCCAACCCTGAGTACTTATCCATCCATTCATCCACGCGCACGCCTCAAAAACCGGGGATTGTAACGTCGAGCATTTTAGTCCTCAGTTCGGGTTTTCCAAGCCGATATGTTTTGGAGCGTGGGCGGCGATCAATAATCTAATGATCATTGATCATCGATCATGTGGGGATTAATCACTACTCGATGATGCCTCCGACTTTTTCTTTATTTTTTTATTTACCAAGTTCATACAAATTATATCTTGAAGTAGCAGGACTGAAACCCTTTGTCTTTCCCCGTAGATTATAAGTTCGTATGACCTCGATGCGATACAGTATATTCATCGTTTACATTCATTTTAGTACATTTAGACGAAGAACTCCCATCACTTCTGTTCATAGCATTCTCAAGCGCTTGACGGTGTCTCTGCAACCCCCGTGGCACGTGCCGCTGCCCATTCTGCCTCCCTCACGAGGGTAAAATCATACTTGAGCAACTTGAATTTGGTGCCCTTGGCGAAGCCTCGCTTGCGCGCCTCTGCTTCGTCATCCACTTCCGTAAGGTTCTACATTGAAAAGGAAGTTTCGGCGTTCAAAAGAAATGAAAAAGCGGGAAGCCATTACTCACCACTACCAAGGATTTCTTCACGCCAAAGACGACATCGCTCGAGAGGTAGATATCACCTTCTGGGTACAATGCCGTCGTAAGCTTGCGGAATCCAGGGGCAACGATCATCATGTGCAGGTGGTTCGGGCGGACATTGTGTCGTTTGAGAGCGATGAGCAACTCAGCCACGGGACCCTAATTCCAACAAATGAATGAGCAAAAAAAAAACAAATCACTTGAATGAAAAGCCTATGGCGTCGACGTACATCGTTGGGAATTGGATAGGCAACGGGTACGACGGCACGATATCCGAACCTACCCTCGCTATCTGTTCTCACCCGACCACGACAATCAGGCACGACGCGATCCTCGTACTGAGTATCGTAGAAACCTGGGGCGGCGAGCCGAAGCCGCAAAAAAGACGTTGCATCAGGAGGGTAAAATTCTACGCATATTGCCACCGCGGGGGCATTCTGACATCGTTTCTGTTTCGGGATTTTGTTTTACCCGACCGAGTCGGATGATTGTGAAATGCCCCCGAGCGACCGAAGCGCGAATTATCACAGCGGCTGACTCACCTCTGTCGTCCGTCTCCCACGTCTCTATGACTGCGTCCGGGACTCCCTCACCACCGGTAGTGAGCACGCGTCCCTCGACGTACATGTACTCTCCCTTCCCCTCTGAAGCGATCGATTCACCAAACGGGACTGTTAGGGATGAGTGGCAGAGACTGTGTGAGAGAGAGGGATTCAAATTCGAAGGAAAGAACGAACCGTCTGGCGCATCCGAGGTGAAGAACGGGCCCAGCACGCTGCTATCGGTCGCTTGTCCAATCGTAGGGTTGTTGAGCGCATCTACGAACGCAGACACGCCGAGTACGTCAGAGAGTAGAATGAACTCTTGGCGGAGGGGGGTGCAGGCTTGGCCTGTACGCGTGAGGAACTGGATGGCGGTCATCCATTCTTCCGTGGTGATGCTACAGACAACAATTACATTAACGTGGCTCGGTCAAGATTTTTCAGGGAAAAAAAGACGCACTTGGTCTCGGAAATAAACTCGTGAAGTTTGGCTATGAGATTCTTGAAGATGAACCTCGTTCGTCTGTCCTCCCCCGCAGTGCCTCAACATAAAACAGAAAAAATAATTAAAGTCCATAGCATAGATGGTACGTACGGGTTTGGCGCAAGCTCAGTAAGCTTGATAGCATTGGCTGTGACGTCCTCTGGCTTGGCTGGGTACTGGGAGCGCGAAGAGGGATCGCGGGTAACGATAAGCTAAGCAGAGCCCATTCAATATCCCCTTACCGGAAGATCCAAATCTGGAACAGTGACGCCATTTGACACTGCAGCATGTACCTCTGGTGGAGACATTTCGCGACAAGTGGATTGTGAACGACGGTGAGATCGAAAAGTGGCGAGACTCTCAATGAGGAGTGCGGGGACTCGGAGTATTACTAACTTATAGGTTACGAAAACCGGATCTTGAGGTTACGGCGGCGTTTTCCCTTCATCCGGTGGCCCCACACCTGGGGCCTGCAGATGATGGCGCAGAGTGCACGATGAGGTACAGGAGGAGTATGTGCCCATGTAGATCTTGGTAGTTCAATGAATGAATGATTATACAACACAGCGATAGCTACTAATGTAATGTACATCACGCTAAAGGAAGGGGACGAGAAGACCCTAGACGTTGAATTATCAAGTGATCAAGATACTGTAGCAGAGTACAATTCTAGTAAGACTTACATTCCCGTGTCGCTTTCTTCTTGTCGCCCTTCTTGTTCTTGTTGGCTTTCTTGTTGGCCTTATCTTTCGCATTGGCCTTCTTGTTCGCGGCGAGCGATGCTCCCTTCGCTTGATTATCGACTTTCTTATTATTAGCTTTCTTCCCGCCCTTCTTGTTCTTGTCCTTCTTAGCGGCCCCTTTTTTGTTCGCGGCGAGCTCGGTTACATTCTCAGCCCTCTTCATGCCTTTTGCAGCACCATTTCGAACAGCATGGAATTCTGGAACAGCATCCTGACGGCTCGCGATATCGGGGGCGGAGCGGGTAGTGAGAAGCTACGAAGCGAATGAGGATAAAGGTCGACAGGTAGAACTGCGCTTGATGTACATACAGCATCACTCCGAGCGTCCTGGGGGGCAGGAATGGCATTGATGGAGGAGGTTAAGGCGAGGAGGTAGAGGGAAACGATGAAGGCCTTGGACAGCATCTTGACAAGTGATAGGAAGTGTAGAAATGGAGGACCAGCCCAGTGGTGGGGTAGAAGGTGGCAAGAGAGAGCAAGAAAGATAGAGAGTTGGAGGAACCGGTCCTCTGAGGGTGGAAAAGAATCGAGAATAGAGCTAGAAGGACATTAGAGAGGAGGCTTTTAAGGACCGGGTGTGTGCCACAAAGCATCGCTGTGGAAACGAGGTTAAGAATAAAAGAAGAACGGAGGGACACGATCATTGTATGCAGGCGAAGGTGTGGTGTGTTGTGGTCTAATAATAGAAATTACGGTTCATCAATCATCACGTGATGCAAGCGTTCCGCCCCGCCGCTGCCGACTCTTTCATAGGCTTTTTCTCCAACTGCGTACCTCAATGACGAGCAAGGCTCGCGACATCCCGCCTCACGCCACATCGGGTTCATCACCCTCTAAGAGGTCTCCAGATCGTCAACAGACAGAACGTGAACAAAGACACCACCGCTCTCGCTCCCCACGCCGTAATCGGCGATCCCGCATGGACTCATATCGCCCGACTCCAGCAGCCTCTCGTAGGGCCTACCGCGCTCGCAGGAGTAGAGAACGCAGGCGGAGGGATAGGGAATCAAGATCGAGGTCTGTATCCAGGTCAATATCCAGGTCAAGGTCGAGGGACCGGGACTATCATGGCAGGCAGTCAAGGTCACAAACAAGATCGAGATCCGTTGAACGTGGCCGTGTGCGTTCGGATTCAAAGTCGCGGTCCCGTTCAAAGTCTCGCTCGTGGTCGAGGTCACGGTCGCGGTCGCCCGATAAGAGAAGCAGTCAACGAAAGCGCGTACGTCGGTCCCGCTCTCGAAGCCGGTCGAAGAGTCGCAGCCGTAGCCGTAGCCGTGAACGAAAACGACGAAGAAAGAGAGGTGGTAAGAAGAACGTACGTGCTTGTTGGTTTACCTATATCCTTACTATCGTATTCAATTATCCGCCTTCAGAGGGAGAAAAGAGAAAGAAGGAAAAATGGGATGGCATCGGCCGCTGTAGGAGGTCAATGGGGCAAATATGGGATCATAAGCGAATCAGAGTACGCTTGGGCCCGCCACTAATCACGTTTTCTGACGATTCCCTGTAGCATCTTTGCCAAGGGGCCCGAATTTCGCACCTGGCTTGTTGAGGAGCGCAAAATGAACCCAGAAAAGATGTCCAAGGATCAGAATAAAAAGGAGTTTGCACGGTTTGTCGAGGACTACAACACCGGTAGGTTCGACTCGTCTTTTCCGATTTCCATCATTAATGGCGATCTCAATATCGCAGCTACTCTGCCCCACGAAAAATTTTACAACATGGAGGCTTATGAAACACGCATGAATGCCATGCGTGCAGGCGAATTTGTGCCACCCCCCGATGACAGCTATGATGTCAATGCAGACATGCGAGCACACCAGAACAATCTCAAGCGGCCTATCGTCGATTCGGAAAGCTACCTCGATAAGGATCAGCTTCAAGAACTGCGACGCGTGCAGCGTGAGCGTGTCGAGGTGCGTTTCTTCACTCGTCGTTATAATTGACATAAAGTTGAAACTCGGGGTAGGTCGGCAAGATGAAACTTCTTGGGATGGATGTCAAAGGAACCATGGGTGTACGGATGGATGGCCCATTAGTGGATGGTTGATGTTGATTCTGATAGGGAACAACTATGGTTTGTGATTTTATTTTACAGTAATAGTCAAAAATGTACTCTCGAGATTTATTTGTAGAGTGCAACCCATCTGATCCTAGCCTGTTTATGTAATACGCACGGAAAACGGTGCCAATTTGTTACTCCTGTTACTTGTAACCTTTCAGCTCTTGTATCATGGTCGATATCCTCGTCATTGGTGCAACCGGCTTTTGTGGTCGTCATGCTGCACGCTACATCCTTAAGCACCCGGAACGACCAAAATACTCTGTCGGACTCGCCGCACGGTCTCGCGTCAAGCTCACCTCCATCGGCCTACCCATCACCGACTCTGTCCGAATATTCGAACTCGATATCTCTGACGAGCGAGCTGTAGAATCCGTCGTTAAGCAGGCCAGAGTCGTGCTCAATTGTATTGGTCCATTTTGGCACTATGGTACTCCAGTTGTGCGGTAAGCTTTTACGTCCGATCAACCGCCGCACACACATTAAACGTCTTCTTCATTCTTCATTCCTTTGTTTTGCGCGCTCCGAACTGAATACCCTTTAACCACAGGGCATGCGCAAGGAATGGCGTTCACTACGTTGACATTACCGGAGAAACGCATTGGGTTTTTGACATCATCCACAAGTAGAAAAAATCGCTCCCTTCCCCACCTCTATGCCACACGCAACGCTAACTTGATTTCCCCACACAGATTTGATTACCTAGCGACAAAAACGCACGCAATCATCGTCCCCTTTTGCGGCCTCGACTCGATCCCGTCGGATACCTTGGTGCACCTCGCCTCAAAGACCCTCGGCCATGTGCCCCTAGCCGAAAGCACGACCGCGGCGAGGCTCCAAGGCGGTTTTCCAGGCGGCACATTAGCCTCGATCATCACGACATTGGAAGACGTCCCCCGTCACCACCGCGCGAACTCCATGCGCGACTGGGCTCTCTCCCCCGTGTCCGGCCCACGCTCGCCCGGACCAAAGTTCGTCTACCGCCTCGGCAAGAAGTTTTGCGGCGGCTTTTTCATATTTGGTCCTGGTGATCGCGCGCTCGTGCAGCGCACCGCTGGTCTGCTTCAACTCGCCCATCTCCAAGGCACTCATGGCCCACTCGTGACGTCGTACGGCCCAAAGTTCACCTATGACGAGTTCCTGCAGACCGGAAACGTGATCTCCGCTTTCTTAGTTAGCTTGACGGTCGCGGTGATCTTTGCCACCCTCTCCTTTGTCACACCCGTGTGTCTCGTTTCGTACCTTGCAACGATCAATCGAATTGATCTTCACAATAATAATATTTTCTATATACAGATCCGGTGGTTGTTCAAACGTCTGGTGACGCAGCCTGGGTCCGGCCCTGCAGACGGGTAAGTACCCACCCCCCACCTTTTGTTTGTCTTCCATGGGGACTGATTTATGACATCTCAGTACGCTTGAACAAGGTTGGATGGAATACGTCAATGTAACGGCATCAGACGAGCCGACACCTCGGTATGTCAAAACGATCATCCGAGCCCGCGGTGATCCGGGTACGTTACTCACGGCCGCGTTCGTGGGCGAGTCTGCCCTCGCACTGCTGCTTGACAAGCTCCCCCCGCTCGCCGCGAAAGGCGGCGTGTTGACACCTATCACCGCCTTTGGAGATAATCTCGTTCATCGTTTGGCGGCAAATAAACGATTTGAGATCAAGAGTGGGATTGTAAGTAGCCCAGATGATGAGGTTGGGGAGAGTGGGAAAGTGCGCTAGGGAGCGTTTGTATAGTCTCCAAAGTAATATCATTTCTATATACTGTATTTAAGACGACAGACCGTTCTCATTCTTCCACAAAGACTAGCCGGACGCAGCCATCTATTTCTATTTCGCGTTGCACGGGCCGTTTTCCAGTTCCGAAAATATCACCGTCGAGGAAGAGTGCGAGTGGCGTTGCGGAAGTAGAATCTTCCACCCCATCATATGTGCATGTGCACGAGGGTCCATAAGAGGAGGTAGGAGTCGGCGGCGAGCCGGACGGGTCTTTGAGTACATCGTCGTCTGGGGGTTTGACGGTCGATTGCGGAGAGCCTGAACGCGTCGTCGGCGATGTGAGTGGTACAGACCCCGACCCCGAGCGTGAGCCCGAACTGGCCAAGTCGAGTTCTTTGTCGGGTGAAGATGAAGTTCCATTCATGCGTGATGCGTCCTCGTCTTGACCATTCATACTACACGTCGATTTGCACACGCACGCGCCCTACACCCCATGCAAAAAAAAAAGTTTGTCAGGACCTTCCCGTTGAACAAGTAGAAACGGGAACTAGTACTCGGAGAGCATGCGTTGGTAACATTTTGTTTTTTTTCACTTTCTGACTGCTGGGCAGTAGAAAATTTTATCGAAAATGGTGGTAATAAACCACGGCAAGAACTGGGGAATGGGTGGGTTAGAGCTATCTGTGAGCGTGGGTTCGGTTGCAAGACATGAGCCAGACTTAACTTGTAGTTATTAGTAGGATGTAAGCGCGTGCACGCGTGTTTTGAGCATGTAACTGGTGCTTGTGGATGGGTGAAGTACTGTAGTAAGCCAGTTGTTGCCTCAAAGGGCGGCTTAACGACACGATGTGGCTCAATTGCGACACGGAAGCAAGGCACAGAAATTGCCCGCCCAAATGGAAAACCATATGGAACCAAGTTATGGAAACTTCCCTGCTTAGTGCACGTCAAACGACGACGTGACATCTGATCCTTATTTTGAACATTTTAAGGTTTTGTTTTGTCAAAGGCGGGGGGTCAAAGTCGCCCCCGTCGTGAGGGGTCGGTCACTTCCATCGAAGCCGCCCCTCTCTCCCCTGTCTGTTTTTGGCTCATCAAAAACCTTGTAAACTCGAGAGCTTCGAGCTGATCCATACTTATATGATTGGAATGGAATAACGTTCCATTTTGTATAAGAATCTTGTGTGTTTTTTCACCAGTTCGGAGAGAGGGACCATGGCGGCTCCAAGATCGATCGAATCTCCGATTGGATTGTGATACCTAGATACGGCAACCTTCCCATGGCCAGCTGCGTGATAATGTCTGTCGCTCATGCACTCATGAGTTTAATTGGCAGTGGAGCCCTGTCTGGTTGGTCTGAAATCGCTGTAGACAAAAAAAATCAACCTTTGCTCAACATTTTACGTACAATTTAGCGGAAGACTGCGGAAGACCTCGTGGTTGGATGTCGTCCACATTCTCTCTAGTGGGTCATTGACCTTCTCCTAGTACTGTCACCACTTAACTTTGCTACCGCGCAGGAGGGACAAAGCACCTTGACAAACCTAAGTAGGAAGTGAGAACAACTCAGCGATCTACTTTTTTTTTTTTCCGCAGTTCTCGTCCGGTTTCATGCTTAACGGTGAAATATGCCCGAACTTGGCGATATTTGACTGAAGACTTGAATTCCATCTGAACCAGCTTCTG
>QLPA01001424.1:0-12053 GCA_003313945.1 Lactifluus pinguis
TCCACTTCTGCACCGTGCTGACAGAGTAACCGCGAAACTTGGATGTGATTGTTCACCAATGCCGCAAATAACGGTGTCCGGTAGAAACCATGAGTAATGGCATTAACATGTTGAGGACACTTGAAAATGAGGTGTTCTACCAGGTCATGAAATCCAAAGAGCGAGGCATAGTACAGGGGCGGGCTTTCAATTGCAACGTCTGAATACGCGCCGGAAGCTTGCAAAGGTCCGTTTATGGACCATTCGTAAAATTTGCCAGCGATCCGAGTCCATGCCAAAAAGTGCGGTTTTCCAGGGTCAAAGAGATATTTCATCCCATTCAACACGTATGACGACACATTCTCAAATTGGGCATGTGTGACCCAATTCAGAGCAGCGTAATCTGCCAGTGGAAAGCCAGGGATAAAATGAAACACACCCCGAGGCCTTTCTTCGACATGCCTATCATCCAAGTGCAGTAGGACGCCTAAACAGGCTTGTACGAGCACTGTATGGGCAGGTTCGAGGGAAATGTGATACCGTGAGACATCTCGCCTTGAACAAGCGAGGCGAGGCGAAGTCAGAAACTCTTTAACCGAGAAGTGCGAGAACTGCACAACTCGGGACAGAGGCCCACTTGAACTGTAGTCAGTAATGGTGATCAAATTTGAGCATGCTGCTTGAAGTCCCTCTCTTGATCCTCCCACCGCCAATCCGGCTTCAACATTGCGATTCCTTCCGCATTCTCAAAGTCAATCGCGAGGATCTCGGCAAGTTCCTTGACAGTGAGGGGCCGAACTGAGACCGCAAGACATTGCAACAGACGATAGACATCGTCTCGGTTTGCCTCATCGATTCCCTCCAGCAAACGAATGTATGTTTCGTCCAGGGATTTCGGCAATTCTCCGAGCACACGCTCGACATTCCGCGCAAGGCATTTCCGTAGCACTTCCAGTTGACACGCAACCCAACGAAACCTATGGACAATCTGAATAAATGTCATGGATATGAAGGAATACTCATACATTCCGTCGGCCTTCTCAGATAATGTCTTGAAAGCAAGCTCTTTTATTTCCGGTCTCCATCTCTTCATCTCCTGTTCCTCATCCGAATAAATCACAGAGCGCACGTATTCAGAAATATCGTCCTTTTGCCCATCTTGTTCATGAAGAGAAACGCTGAAACACGCCAATGGTTCAAGGACACTTTGGATGTCGGCCTCAGGACGACTTGCTACACATAGATGCAAGTTGGGATTGTGTAGTTCAACAATCTCCTTCACAATCTGCAACGCCTTTCGACGTTGGGGTGGCACCCCAATCTCCTTCGAAGTGTCGGGACATTCGTCCATAGCATCGACGATGACGTAGATAGGGACCTGTCCCGAACGCGTAATCACGTCTTTGAGCCATTGCAATAGCGTCTCCTCATTGGGCTGCTGTGTATCATGTCTTCGGGTGGAGTATAGGTCGAAAATGTGTTTGAAGAATGAATCAGATTGATCGCACAGTTGGATGAGAAGCGATGAAAGTAAGGCGCGGGAATTTTGCTTCGCCTCATCCCTGAAGTCAAAGAAGAAGAAGATTGTGTACGATTCTTCGCCATTCGGGCGGTGCATTGTCTCCTGGATGATTGAGGAACTTGGCCAAGATGTGAGTTTCCCGGGATAATGTGAAAGGCTAGGTATTAAGATACCTAAGTATACTTTTGCCAGATCCGGCTACCAAGCCCGACAGAGAGCATTAGCGGTAGCAAACACATAAAAAGTAGAAGATATGTACCCTTTCCATGAATCCATAAGAAGGATTCTGAACCTGATGAGTGCCGAAAAAGGAAAAAAAAAAAAGGCACTTTAATTCGAACGAGCTATGTCTCAATTCCAAGCCGCGAGAAAATGATCTATAAATCTATTCGAAATTTTTTGAATACAATTCAAGCGTCATTTGGCTTGGCCCGCGGAGGTTGTCTGAGTAGTAAATTTTTGTTTCGGCTTTTTGACTTCTCCGATATTCATAATATGCAGAAAAGCGCAGAAAAGCGATGAAGAATCCATGATGTGGCTTATTACTTCTGAACTCACGGGCTTGCCAGTTCACATACAACCCAAAACATAGGCGACCGTCTGAGCACATGTCATGAATATGAAGGAACGATGCACACACATTCCATCGGCCTTCTCAGATAATGCCTTGATAGCATGAAATATTCTTCTTCTGCCCATCTTGATTATGAAGAGAAACTTTGAAATACGCGAGTGGCTCGAGCACACTTCGGAAGTTCGGATGTCCGCCTCAGGATGACTTATTACGCATACATGGAAGCTGAACGGCAGCTTGACAATTCCATCACAAGGCTTTCGATGTGGACGTGGCAGGCCGATCGTTTTCGAAATGTCGGGGTGTTCATCCAGAGCATCGACGATAACGGAAATAGGAACTTGTCCTGAACCCATAATCATGTCCTTGAGGCATTGTAAAAGACATCCTCACTGGGCTGCTGTTTTCATGGCTATATGCAGAGTACATGTCGAAAAGGAGTTCGAAGCATGAATCGACGCGCACTTTCTTCACGACTTCAGAAAAGTGGTCGATGCCACGGTCATGTGACTCACGTCGATCGCGAGTCGGGCCGATCGAAAGATTCGGGTTTGTTACGTTTGATGACAACAACAACCTCTTGAATGAATCTCAGCTTGTTGGCAAGCTCGGACTCATCCGATCGAAGTAAACGGCACAACCACGTAGTCAGCGTGATCAACAACGACATAATGCCGCCTCGCCAGGCAACAATGTCAACGCAGGTCAGGCGCCGTCGGTGATCCTGGGCGGTGGGCGGCGGTGGTCTGCATTTTATGGACATGAACAACACAGGTGCGGGAGACAAGTCCATGATGTATCAACGCATGATGAATGGGATTGGCACGCCATATGGTGCCATGATGGGGGAGGCATGGACATGATGGGGGGTTTCAACCCCATGATGAGTATGGGCATGGGCATGGGCCGATTTGATATGGGCGGAATGAGCGGAATGAGTAGCGCCGGCGTAGGTGGCATGACACCGATGGCGGCGGCGACCGCTGGCGGCATGACTGGTAATATTGGTATGGGTGGCGGCGGCGGTGGGATGCGTCTCGGGATGGGCCCGATTGGTATGGGAGGTACCAGCGGCGGGGGTATGGGAGGAGGGATGGGAGCGGCTGCTGCTGCGATGGCTGGAGCTGGAGGGGGCATGGGAGGTATGGGCATACAGCAGAATATGGGAGGTATGATGGGGCAAGGTACATGACAGGGGGGTGGGCCTGCTCGGATTACGAATCGTGGACAACACGGATACCACCCTTATGCGAGGTGAATCTTTTTTCTTTATCCCTTTTTTGGGAGCTTTTTTTTTGTGCTGTGTCCATGACCCACTTTTTGTAGCTAGTTATTATCTGCGTCGAGTCCATAGTTTGAGGCCCTCCATTTTGAGCTAATTTGATGTTATCTTTTTGACATACCGCATTGGAATGATGCGAGAAGATTGTGCTGCACCACGACTTCGTACCACTTTGAAAGGGAGAAGTCCTCTCAGGGTCTCACTAGCAATATATGCAAGTTCTACACGTCGTTGGGCTGATCGGTTTTCGATATTGGTGGGAGCCCACGGTTTGATACCTCACCTCTTCAAGTCCACTGGCAAGTCACTCCGACTACGTTGCGAGGAACCAAAAATCAATACCTCACAATTGTGACATAATAAGTGAGCAACGAGAAATGTATTCAAGTTGTCGGGTGTACTAATAGAAAAATGACGGAAGGAAAAGTAGGATTTTCAAGTTAGGCGTGCCAGTGCTAGTAGTAGAGTAGCGTGACTTGTCAATGGCCAGTACGATTTTCCCTCAATTCTTGGCACCATATTCCAACAGCAATTCCATGACTTCGCCATGTCCCTTCCATGACGCAAGTTGGAATGGAGTCTTGCGCTGGATGTCCTCAGCTTCTATGTCCGCGCCGTACTCGAGCAATGCACGTGCGGCATCGAGACTCCGAGCCCCCCAGAGAGAGGCTACATGCAACGGGGTTCTCAGAAGAAAATCCCTTGCGTTTACATCTACACGGCGTACAGGTGATGTTTGGTCCATCATGGTATCAAAGCGATCGCACTCGGGCTGCGATGCATCGCGTAATGGCGTCCGGTCGTCACAATTTCGAACATTGGCATCAGCACAGAGCTCGAGTAGTATGCGAGCTGCGTTGGTCTCAGTTGCCAAGTGCAGTGGAGTTTGGTCCCAAATATCCCGGACATTCGGATCTGCGCCATAGCTAAGAAGCGACTGCACCGATTGGCGATTTCCGCAGCTCGATATGATGTGCAGCGCAGTCTTGTTATGGTCCACTCGATCATCCACTTTTGCACCGTAGCAACAGAGGAAACGCGCAATGCTACTGTCAACCTTCTCCAATATTGTATATAGTGGCGTCAGCTTAAACCCACTAATCGCGTTAACATGTTGGGGATACTTGAAAATGAGGTGTTTTATCAGGTCATGAAATCCATAGAGCGAGGGGTAGTATAGGGGCGTTCCATATGCCACTCTTGCTCCGAGGTACGAATATCGTTCATCTAGCAACTTGAGCCACGTCGAAAGGTGCGGTTTGTCAGGGTCAATGAGACGTTTCATCCCATTCCATAGGTATGACAACACATTCTCGAACTGGGCATGTGTGAACCATTGCTGAGCAGCGTACTTCGCCAGTGGAGAGCCGGGGACAAGTGGATCGATAGTACCGGTTTGTAGGAGAGGCCTGTCATCCAAGCGCAGCAGGACGCCTAAACAGGCTTGTGCGAGGAGCGTATGGGCAGGTTCGAGGGAAATATGATACCGTGAGACATCTCGACGACTTGAACAAGCGAGGCGAGGCGAAGTCAGAAACTCTTTCACCGAGAAGTGCGAGAACTGCACAACTCGGGATTGCGGCCCACTAGAACTACCGTCAATGATGGTGATTAAACTTGAGCATGCTGCTTGAAGCCCTCTCTCTTGATCCTCCCACCGCCAATCCGACTTCAACATTGGGATTCCCTCCGCATCCTCGAAGTCAATCGCGAGGATTTCGGCGAGCTCCTCGACAGTGAGGGGCCGAACAGCCACCGCAAGACATTGCAACAGACGATAGACGTCGTCTTGGTTTGCCTCATCGATTCCCTCCAGCAAACGAATGTATGTTTCGTCCAGGGATTTCGGCAATTCTCCGAGCACACGCTCGACATTCCGCGCAAGGCATTTCCGTAGCACGTCCAGTTGACACGCAACCCAACGAAACCTACAAACAGTCTGAATAAATGTCATGAATATGAAGGAATACTCATACATTCCGTCGGCCTTCTCATATAATGTCTTGAAAGCAAGCTCTTTTATCTCCGGTCTCCATCTCTTCATCTCCTGTTCCTCATCCGAATAAATCACAGAGCGCACATATTCAGAAATATCCTCCTTTTGTCCGTCTTGGTCATGAAGAGAAACGTTGAAACACACCAATGGTTCAAGGACACTTTGGATGTCGGCCTCAGGACGACTTGTTACACATAGATGCAAGTTTGAACGGCGGAGTTCAAAAAGCTCCTTCACAATCTGCAAGGCCTTTTGACGCGGGCGTGGCATCCCAATATCCTTTGAAACGTCGGGACATTCGTCCAGAGCATCGACGATGACGTAGATAGGGACTTGTCCCAAACCTGTTATCACGCATTTGAGGCACTGCAAAAGTGTGTTTTCACTTGGCTGCTGTGTATCACGTCCTCTGGTGGCATATAGGTCGAAAATGTGTTTGAAGCATGAATCAGATTGATCGCATAGTTGGACGAGAAGTGATGAAAGTAAAGCGCGGGAATTTTGTTTCGCCTCGTCCCTGAAGTCAAAAAAGAAGAAGATTGTGCACGATTCTTTGTCGTTCGAGTGATGCTTTGTCTCCTGGATGATTGAGGAACTTGACCAAAATATGAGTTTCCTGGGATGATGTGAAAGGCTAGGTAATAAAATACCTAAGTATACTTTTGCCAGATCCAGCTGCCAAGCCCGACAGAGAGCATTAGCGGCAGCTAATACATCAAAAGCAGAACATATATACCCTTTCCGTGAATCCATAAGAAGGATTCTGATCCTGATGATTTCCAACGGTCAAACGTTTCGCCTCGAGTGAACCACGTGGCAGTGCCATCATGGTGAATGTCGCGTGCGATGTTATAATTGATAGATGGATCTGGAGGATCTAGCCATTGTTGGAGTCCTTTCCTGGCCTTATCTCCTGTTTATGAGTGAGCTTCTCTAGCGGACTGCAGATTGGTTAGGTAGGAGATGACGGACGTGAGAGACCACCAAGATAATCCTCTATTCGAAGCACCGCTTCAGCTGTCTCTCTTCCAACTACGAGCATGAACGTTAAGGATGGTTAGTGAAGGAAGGTGTCCTTCGCACCATGGACGACCTCGTTTACTCTCTCTCTGACGACCGTCACTTGGTCATCAACGTTGTGTGTAACTTTCAGGATTTGTGCAGTTGCCATCAGACTCTCATCACTTGAAAGATTTTCAAGCTTCTTCAGCGCATCTTCGATATCTGTCCTTCCGATCAGCGTCTTCAGATATTTCTCTGAAGGTGATCAATCAGGTGCAACCCATGCGTAAGTATTCACTCACTGGCCCATCGCTGCTTGATTGCTTTTGTTGCAGTAGCAAGAACTCCAAGAACCCCAACCATCGTCTCTACCATGAATTCCCTCATTGAATCAGGCAGTCGAGCTTGAGCATATGTCTCGAAGCGCTTAAAGTAGTTCTCAATGCGTGAGAAGAGGCCAACGAGTACATCTCCGCTTGCGTTAACATCCCTAACCACCTGGCACATTTCCGTATCAGAATTATGTGCACCAATCAAGGACAATTACATACTATGAAAAGGACGCCGATTCCCGCAAAAATGATCTTTGCAGGAGAGAAGGCCTGTAAAACGAAAGATTAGGGTGATGACGAGACTAATAGAAGATAATAGAGGATTACCAGGCCAATTCCCTGTCCGAGGGCTGAAGAAAATGCACAGAGGACGGTAGCGGTGGCACTTAGCCACTGTTTGAGGCTCTTACCACCGACTTGAGATTGAACGAATTGTTGGATGTGGAATTGCTTGTCGAGGACATCGAGAATAGCACCAGCAGACTCACAAGGTTCCAGTTTGTCTGTGAGTCTATGCTGGAGAAGGTCGTTCTTGGTTTTTTTCTTATAATCCTCCAATGCAGCAACGAGAATAGATCGGAAATTAGAGGTGGAAGATGGGGCAGCCATTGGAAGCGTCTGAGACATTGGGGTAACCGTAAGGAGCTGGTCCACGCTGGGGTGGTTCGGAGAGAACCTATGGGAAAGGGGGGAACCCTATGACATTTATCTGTACTGCCTCGTGTCCACACAAATAACACCAGATATAGACGATAGACGCGTAGGCATCAGGTGATGCGCACAGCAGACAGACAGGAGATCAACAAAGAAAAGCAGGGAGATATGGTGGGGTTGTAAGTGGTCGATGCCAATAAATGAGATACTGGTACTAGTATGGCTGAGGTGACAGTATTCGCGTTATTATTGGTTGAGGTACACTGCAGTTGTTTCAGACGCGTATCTTCATGACGAACGGTGAGATGGTATGAGGCTATACTAACGAAAAACAATACTTGTAAAACCATGGGCCCACGGGTACTGCCAGTGGTCGGTGTGTATTTGGGCAAAACGAGCTCGTGGCGTTAGCGCTGTTTCGATCACCATCACTTTGATGCTGCCAAGGGAAAGCAACTCGGGGCTGGGCAGCGTGGATTGGTGTTAACGCGAGTTAGGTTTGGTCTTACGGTATAAATGAGTCGACGAGGGAAATACCAACTTCCGCAGCATCACTTATGATCACTGACAGAAATCCTAGCACTTGCATCCACATTTTCACACATTTTTCCGGTCGCACAAGCGCCAAAAAGCGAAAAAAAAAAAAAAAAACTTTTTATTAATAATTTAAAGAAGCTACGTCTTGATTCCAAACAGCGAGGTTTACATAGCTGTTCGGAAACCTTTGCATATGATTCAAGTACAGTACATATGTCATTTGGCTTGGCTTGCGGAAATTGCCTGAGTAGCAAATTTTCATTTGGTTGCTTTTCGGCTTCAAGGCTACCTGATGGCCGTGGGTAAAAGTGGTCTGCGTTTAGCCGATAGCCGAAGCTGATAGCCAATAAGATCCGGCTCACACTCGTTCGTCTCAAAGTACTGTAACTTGTGTATCACCGACCAGGTCAGGATGAAATTTGCCAGGTATCACTTCCGTCGTTTTTCATTCCTCGATTCCCAGATCTCTCATACGACTGAAATATAGGTATCTGGACAACGCGCAGGTATATTCCTTGTTCAGTATTATGTAGTATCAGTTTTGCTGATGCGCTATTGCTGTTCAAAAGGCACCGGAATGGAAACGAGCATACATGTACGTGCTCGTCTAGGCTCCAACTTGTGCTTAAGTCTCATGGGGTCGTACACAAACTGTTGGTCGTGTGACAGCGACTATCGTGGCCTGAAAAAACGAATCACTGCCATCAGACAGGACAAGGAGAGTTCTATTGGAAATTACGTAAATGTGTCACCAGGTCTTGCGTCTTCAGGCCGAGCAGGCCCCTCGACAGGCCACAGTCACGGCCTAGTTGATGGGGGTCATGAAGCCGACGACGAGACTAGCATGCAATATGAAAATCAGAAACGACAGAGAGTTGTTGATACCCGCGACGACCAGATCGAGCTCAAGGGTTTGAATAGAAAGGCGGGTGGTTCTAGCAGACTTGAAGTAAACTTGGCATATTTTTTTTTCTGTACATCTTTCCAAATTTCTTCTCAAGGTGACGACCTCAGGCTTGGCGTCTCCCGACACGGATTCTGCTACGCGAACACCCATGGTCATTGAACAAAATACTACTGCCTCCCCAGTGGCGCTGGAGATACAGCCGTCCCCGTTGACGCCGCGCCGTCTACGCCTTCGGGAAGGCCTCCGCAAACGCTCCATTGGACGATGTGATTATATCCCCCTTCTACTCTCACGTCTTTTCTGAACGGTTTCGTTTTTTCTCTTTTTAGTTCTGAAAACACCGTCTCTGTCATCTTCTACACGTTCGCGTCCACTCACGCTTTCGGAAATTCTTGAGCCTATGTCACCTGTCGAGCTCGAATTTTTTAATAAGTTCGATCTAGAGATTTCTAAGGTTGATCATTTCTTTATCGAGAGGGAGGCTGAAGCTCGCGTGCGCAGCTCGGAACTTCGGGAGCAACTCGAGGAGTTGAAAGATCACCGGCGTTTGTTCCATGTGACTAGTCTTCAATTATCTCATGTATGCGCCGCTGACCAGGCGGGCGCTCTCGATAAAGGACGCTCACCCAGAGGATCGTCGTCCTACGTCTACTTTGGCTTTTCTTGCGTTCGCTAGGTCAAATGGCCCCAAGCGGGATCGTTCGCGCACGTCTGTTCAGCTGGACACTCTGGGTCCAATCGAAGGCCGCATTGCTGACACAGAAGTGGAACCTCATACACATCGTCTTGCGGGCGGGGCAAGGCTTAATCCAGATGAATACCTGCGCGCTCGCCGGCAGCTCAAGCGTGCTGTGACAGAGCACTACCGTGCACTCGAGGTCCTCAATAATTATCGTGTATGACTACTCTCAACTGTTAGTTCTCTGAAAACTGACAAAAGGAGGCAGATTCTGAATATCACTGGTTTTCGAAAGGCACTCAAGAAGTTTGAGAAAGTAACTGGGGTAGGTATAGTCATCTAGCTCGGTCATATCGATAATTCTGAGGCCACGGCTCTAGGTTCTGGTACAAGATATATACATGAAGGAAAAGGTTAGTCCTCCCTTCCTTTTCACAAAGTCATTGATCGTCTGTTATCATAGGTTGATCCATGCACTTTCACGTCCGACTATTTAGTGCAAGAGCTTTTAAAAGAGATGGAAGATCTATTCACAACTCGGTTTAGTGAGACTATTTTCGAAGACAACTCTCGTTTGTCTTCTCATAATGTCTCACACAGCGATGGGTGACAGGAAGCGTGCGCTGGTCCACCTGCGCGCGGTGTCCTCTCGCAAGACTCACCATTCAAGCACCTTCCGCGCAGGCCTCGCACTTGGCCTTGCATTTCCTGCCCTCATCGATGGAATCGTGCGCTGTAAGTTCTCAAATGGTTTGGAATGTTCGTTCGCTTAAATCCTTCAGCCTTCCAGCAACAAACACGATCTGCTATACCATCATGGGGAAACCTTCTGTATATCTATGGGATCTTCCAGGTTCCCACCCTTTTTGCGGTCCTTGTCGGCACAAATCTCTTAATTTGGAATGCTTCGAGGGTCAATTACGTTTTCATCTTCGGTGAGGAGTCCCGTAACTTCGCCTCTATATCTAATCGCCCTCGATAAAATATACAGAGTTGGATATTAGAACACGTCTTGATCATCGGGAGTACTTTGAGGTGAATTGGCTCACTGACACGTTTAAGAGTCTAAACAATGACTTGTTGTAGATACCTTCCATTGCTTTCGCCACCCTTTGCTGGGCCTTCTGGCTCTCCTTTGCTCGTGTAGGGGTTCCAACCATCCAACCCTGGACATGGCCTATGATCTGGCTGCTCTTTGTTGTGGTGCTGTTGACCAACCCCTTCCCTGTCATGTCCCGCGCAAGCCGGTGGTGGTTCCTCCGTGAAGTTGCTCGGCTTTTGAGGAGTGGATCCAGTCGGGTTGAGGTGGGCTACTTGTCACAATTCTTTTTCCCCTTCGCCTCTCTCTGATAGTAGTGTGCGATTCAGTTTGCAGACTTCTGGATCGGGTGCGCCCGCTCTGTGACTCATGGAGCTTCTGATCGTTAATATTCTCTACCGCTCCAGAGACCAGCTATGCTCCTTGGCGTTTTCTCTCAGCAATAGCTACTTTGTCGCATGTTCTTATGCCCAAGGGTTCCACTCGAACTCGATACACAAGTGCGGTCACCCGGCCCTCTGGGGTATACCATTAGTCCTCGGCGTTTTACCGTTTGTAGCCCGCTTTGCACAGAGCATTCGGCGTTGGTGGGATTCTCAACTGACCACGCATTTAATCAATGTGCGTTCCAGTCTCTTCCTTTGTGGAGCCATTGAACTTAGGTCATACTTAGGCAGGCAAGTACCTCACCGGGATCGTGTATTACTTGTGTTACAATTTGTGGCGACATCACGGTGCGCAATTCATGAAGTAATCCCTGTTGATAATATTGACGTATTTGAAAGGTGCTGGTCGCGGCACGAGTTTTGTGTTTTTCTGCCTTCTCGGGACCACTTATTCAATATATGCCTCATCATGGGCAAGTCCAACATCTCAGGAGATAATCAATCACTGACTGCTAGATACTAGGATTTACTTATGGATTGGTCTCTTTTGCGTCCACATGCTCGCTTCAAGTTTTTGCGCGAAGAGCTTCTCTACTCCAGTTCCATTCCAGTGTGTTCCACCATATCGTTAGCCATGTACCTCACTGACAGTGACACTACTACACAGTTCTACTACCTTGCCATCGTAAAGGGATACATAACTTCCATGAAGAGTTGTTTAACTGACGTGCGGGCGCAGATCACCAACGTTCTCATTCGTTTCATTTGGGTAATTTACATACCAAAACGCGGACCGAGCCTCGCTCTTCGCACGTGGATAGCAGCGCTTCTCGAAGTACTGCGACGTTGTCAGTGGAACGTCTGTACGTCCTTTCTCGTCTTTCTTGTGCTATTTACTTGCCTTGCCGACTGAGAGAATGTCCAAACGGGGCAGACCGCTTAGAGAATGAGCACCTTGGCAACATGGACCAGTATCGCATCACGCGGGAGGTTCCTCTGCCTTATTCGTTCGATGAGCTTAGCCACGGGACGGATGTGGGTGACGAGGACGACCGATCCCAGGTTCGTGGAAGCCTGCGCTCGTCCAAGTCGAAACAAGGATAGTCAGCATCGCCAAGCGATGCCGAGCAGTAGAAAAGATGGATGTTATTTTCTCGATGGGCT
>QLPA01001430.1:0-14972 GCA_003313945.1 Lactifluus pinguis
TAGGCAGTGAACATTTATGTAGCGACTCAGCGCTGTCCGTTGTACTTGAACTCATATTTCTACCCTTGCAATACTATGGGACTCTTAAGTTAGACTCGGATAATGTCCATTCAGCCCTCCAAAGTCAACATCTGGCAGTCCATACTGCATGTCCGCACCAGCAACGGCACCACCCGAACCACCGAATCTACCACCATGAGAATTTCCACCGCCATTGAAGTGTGTGTGATTACCGGCCTTTGCCTGCGCAAGCTCGATTTCAAGCCGAAGTTTAGCCAGCATGTTCGCTTCCTTCTCGCGCTCACGCTGGTGGTCCTTCTCCTGCATGCGTTCTTTGGCTGCCAATTGACGTTCCTCAGCAGCAATGCGTTCTTTCTCGTGCTCCCAGGTGCCCGCAATTTCCAGCTTCTGCTTCTTCACGGCTAAAGACGCCATCTTGTAATCTTGTCGCTTCGACGCAAGCTCAACCATCCGCAATTCACATGCGTCGGTCTCGACTTTGAAAGCCTCGAGACGGCCTTGTTTCGAGGTAGATTGAGGTCTTGAGGTGGATGCAGCGCGTTTATGAGATGACTGTGTCGAAATGGATGGTGCTCGAGAATGGGAATTGACGAAGGTAGGTGTTGAGAGAGAGGCTTTGGCACTTTGACTATCCAACCCAAGCTCAGCATCGGCATCAAGTTCTGGTGCGTCGTTGTGCCCGCCATCGCTTTGTTCGTCGTTATAAAGGGCAGGCGCGGTGTCGTCCCGTAAATCAGGTGTTTCGAACACCTTTTCGGATCTCCCTTCGCCTGCAATATGCTGCATCGCCTCAGCTACAAGATCTTGCCCCAGTTCGGAAGAGGCCGTCCAAGGATTGAAATTTGGCAGCGTCCTCCAGAATCCATGCAAACGCGACCAGAATGGAAAGCTCTGCTCAAGCTGGGCTGTTCACCTCTCAGTCCCTTGGCATCGTCAACAAACGCAGCACGTACCAATTTTGTTTGACAGCTCAGAACCCTCAGCGATCTCCTCGGCCTTCAAGCCAGCTCCGGTCTGGCCTATTTCGTTGTTGAATTCACGATACTTGGCCTTTAGCCTGGTGAACAGCACATGAAATCAGTGAGATAAATATGAAGGGTGGAAGAGACGGACTCACACTCCGAGGCGGTTTTCAACGGCCTTCACATACTTTTCGGGGTCAACCTTGAATTCCTCACGGATGTCCGGTTTGGCATCAACAGAGAACACAGCTGTTGCAATCCGAAGGTGGTAGACAGTCTTTGAGCCAGATGCTACGCGTCGCCTTCGCTGTTCTTTTTGAGCGTCTTGGCTTGAGTCGGAAAAGAGTTTCTGCCGGTCTTCAGTATTTTGATCAAGCCAGTCGAGTACCCTATCAGTGCGTGAGAGGTCGCTCCAGGTGACTCGACCAGGGCCAGTCACAGTGCTCTTGCGGGGCCGTTTCACTGAAGATTCCTCTTCAGCTTCTGATGCCGGCTCGTCTTCTGATGTCAGTGTGGAGGAAACCTTCTTTCCTTTACGGCCACGAGAGGAACTAGCAGAAGCCTTAGTGGCAGAGGAAGTGTTTGTGGTCGTTGCTTTGCCACGTTTGGAAGAGAGTGATTTGGAACGCCTTTTCGACATCAGCAGGGTCTGCCAGTGGAAGAAAAACCAGTAGCCACAGCTTCGCGTCATGGAATTCAAACTCCGATTGAACAATAATGGGGAGCATAATGGGTCGTTTCCGTAATAGGGATGCTCGGTATCCATTATCCAAAAATGGACATTTTATTCGGTCCATTAATGCTCCATGCTAAAATAATGGGCTCAAAAAATGAAGCAATAATGGGTATTTAATGGTACAATTAATGCTTGTGTGAATGACCCTATTGTTTCACTTGATCATTGGATGGAAGTTCCATGAAAGACATTTCAATGGAACCTATATTTGACCTTATTCCATCAGATCTGATGCGTCGTCTCTGCCTTCTCTCTGTATTTGTAGACACGTCGTCTCCAAGTCCTTGTCTCTTGCGTGGTACTGAAGAACTTGGTTCGTCATACAACATGTGTCCGCGAAATCGGATCGCCTCTTCGTAGAAACTTTGGATAATTGAATGAGGGGCCGACGCAAAAAGGCTGTCAACATAGGAGGATTTCGTTCGGGAACACAGACGAAGAGTTGGGATTTTTAGAGCAACAAGTGACTTCAACTTAGTCAATGGAAGTTGTTCAATCTCTTGTCGATAACTGTGTAAACTGTGCATGTCGATAAACGATGGTAGATGCGACATTTTGCTGTGACATGCAGATGGTGCGAATTCTACAGCGTATAATTATTCATCAATTCCGCTCTCTCCTCCCTTTCTATCTTACCTTTGAAATGTCTCTGCAACCACGTGTTAACAGTGTTTTTAAATTCATCTTCGGATCCTACTTATTGGTTAGATATCGGAACACGGAAAATACTACAACGGATCAAGGAGAAACCATATTAAGTACATGCCGCGAGGCGGTGCGCATCATTATTTCAACGTGAGCTGAAAGACTGAACTCGATGAAAGCGTGTTGACGCCGAAGCTTCGGATTTGATTCCACATCTGGTGAACAAAAAGATACCATTCGACAGTAAAGTGTACCTTACCGGCACCCTCGGATTTCATCTTTCGGCTCGTCCTCGACTCCTCGCACCTGCCCTAAACATCGACCCGATCAGGACTTCTCGACTCTATCAACCCTCCGTCGCGTCATCCGCTAAAACCAACATCACCTCGATCCCCAACTCCGGTGCGTCCTCAGTTGAACACTTCAGTTGCACAGCCTTGAAGTGTATAGACTTGTACATATTAAGTATCTTCTGCTATTGGGACCTTCATTTCTGTCTTTGGCAGTGCTCTCTTTAGTTTACATTCATCTTTTAGCCCTCTTTTCACATATTTTCGATCATACTGGTGCTACGAGACGACGCCTATCAGCGTCCTGTCACTCATCCACCGCCCCTTAACCTCTTTTCATGAACTATCGAGCGGCGTCGTGCGCGACGCCATGCTGTTCGGCGCGTTGCCGATGCAGCTCCTCGGCTCGAGCCTCAGATCCCCTTTTCTTTCGTCTATCATTCGTTTCACACTACTTTAGGGTATCCTAAGGGGCAGTGCTTCCTAGTATTACCTTCAAAGACTTTCCCTCTTTCGTTCTTTGAGCTACTTACAGAAAAACATATATAAAGGCCTTGCCCATTGGCCCAGGAGCATCCAATACAATCCTTTTACTTCAGATCACAAGGTTTTGCCTCGAATACTAAGAAGAACTTGTATCGTTTATTCTCATCGTGCCTCCTCTCGTCTCTCGTCTCTCATCCTCATCCACTCTGCTCGTCACCGCTCCACGTCGGATCGCACGTCCGATAACCCAACGCATTCGACACTCCTTCTTTCGCCGATTCAGAAACACATTTGTATTGTTCCCGTGCCCGTCTCCCCAAATTCTTGTTGACTCTCCTTTGCTTCCTTCGAACTCGCCCATATTCTCCGGAGCACGTTCAACACTGTGTCAACAAGATACAGAATCGAGTGTCTTTCAGAATTACAATAGCTCACAATATACTTTACAGATTCAGCTCTCGTACTTCGACAACTTACAACCTACTAGTACTCCAATACAGAATTGAACATATGAAACAAACACAGAGTCTCGAACACAATTTGAATAACTATACTCCTCCATAATAGTTAAGGCTTCCGCGTAGCACGTCGCCTGGTAGACCTCTCCACCGGCGGTGTTGGTTCTTTGGGAACACGTTGACTATCCGAATCATTGATATCAGTTATTATGTCTTCTTCGCTATCGTCGCGAGCCCTCGCTTTCCCTTTGTCTTGCCAACTTGAAGGATTACTCAATTTGACGCGTTTAGAAGTTGATGGCGATACATCATGATCGGCTGAAATCCGTTTGTTGAACGAGGTCGAAGGGGGTGGAGAAGCGACTGTCTTAGAAGGAGATTTCCAATAACTCTTTTTACCACCTGTCAATAAATCAGTTTTATGTTAGGGCGGATGCATAGAAAAAAATTATTATATGGGGTGATTGGGTCGACGTGTTATCCGTTGACAAAAAGACAACATCTGTGACACCAATAAATATTCGCTTCCTACGCTCTCCCTTGATTTCTTCTAATTCTTCACGGTCAATGTGTCCTATGAACATATGAGTTACATTAGCAACATTCAAAACTTTAGTATTTGTAGACGCACCAATAACCGTGGTTAACCCATTAAGGAATGGCAACCTAACTGAGCGCAATTCTCGGTATCGTGGTGTTGACTCTGAACATTCACAAATATAATGTGCAGGTTTCATTTTATTCATCGTATATTGCATGATGTCGAATACGAATGTTCGTTCGTCGATCAATTTACCTGCCTGTTACATCACAATGACACAATCAGGAAATATTTATCAGTGCAACTCAATCATGATAGCAAATAGAATTAGTACTGACTCCACCAGAAATTGAAACGACAGGAGGAAAAGCAGCGACAGGGATGTCTTCGTTGACTTCAATAGGTTCGAACTATCAAAACAACAACATAAGTCTCTCATCTTTTTTACAGCAGTTGAAATTTTAATAAGGAAAAACGTACACAAATTGCTTCAATTTGAAACGCGTAATCTTCCCGATCGTATCCATCTCCGACTAGTGTTTCTTCATCAACCATCGAGATTTTTCCGACAACAAATACTAAGGCGTCATTCGGAACTTTCGATGGATCGGTGGTTACAAAGTAATGAAGCAATGCTTTGGAAATCTTCATCTCGTCATCTTCGCCAGTACGAACAAAGATGTCTGCGTCAAATGTAAGAGTCTTGGGCTTTTCAACACCAAAAACTGATCTTGGATCATGACACGGAATAAGACCGCAGATTATACTCGATCCTGTCATGGCGATGTCATACGAGTTTAGAATGTGAAGAGAAAAACAGAATTGAGTTGAATAACTTGGCGTTGAGAGACAAGGACGACAGTTTCTCAATCGCTCAAACGCTTATAATAAGACATCGGAAACGACCACGAGATCGGATCATATCCGATTATTGTACCTGCTTTACACCTTTTAAATCTAACACTCACAGAATTCATCTTTTCGCTGTTGCCTAACTTAGTTTACTTGGTCGACTTGTTGAAATGATGACTAAAACTGTCTGACTCCGGCCTGCTTAAACTGTGATAATACTTCTAATTTATTCGCCACGTGAATCAAAAACAATAAAACTTTTTTGATCATCTGAACAAAACATTTGATATTTCAACGCCAAAAAGAGAACCCGTAAAACGTTAGTTTCAGGTTCCGAAATGCAAAGAGAGCACAACTCTTGCCTTAGGCACTTTAGGAGCGACAACAATGCGAAATGTGACGTCATTAGCTGAACATCCTTACCCAAACTTACCGTTTCGGATAGGACACGGGGCGTTCACGTGGCATCTGTCTCTCCGTTGAACGCGGAAGCCGGCGCCATGTGTGCTCCTGAGTCGACAAATTGACCAGTTCAACGTTTTGCCCTGTTCTTGCAGGTAGTAAATAACTGTGTAGACGTCGGAAGAACAGATATATTGATAACGATGGTCGATGATTGTCGGGGTATGCGACGTCTGCGTGCTTGTTACACCATTTAGACGGTATGCCTGTGTCGAAAAATCATCGAAAGATGATCTTGGTTCGAAGTCAACAGATCCAACGTCGACAATTGTAAGCGTGCGCAACGCCACCGTTATCATTGTCAGTCGATCAGTTATCGGATCGACGTCGGTTGTCATTGGCAGTCGTCGATTGTAAGCCTGCGCAATGTCCGTCAGAATGTACCAATGAGAGCAGCACATGTGGCGGATCAATCGCAGTCGACTGCGTGGTCACAGTCGGAAGTGGGGTGGTCACACTCCCGGTTTCAGTCGTTGTCCGCCATGGACGATTGTCATCGTCACCCTGTGAGCGCATGAAGAGTCGAGCGAGAGCGCGATCGTCCAATCTGAGCTTGCGGAGAACCCATTAGAGAGACGTACGGGCCCTACTACAGGGTGAGACTCGGAGTGGGATGCCGGGTTATCCCAGATCTGGTCAGAGAGGCATGAGAAGAAGTGACAGCCAACAGGCGCTGAGGGCTAGTGTTCTGCAGACATTGGAGGACTGACATAGAAAGAAGGAGAGAACACAGACGCACAGGAGACAGGGGCAGAGAAAGATGACCCACACCCCGTGATGACACCAAATAAGGAAGTTGGGGACAGAAAACTGAGCGATCAATGATGTCATCTGCAAAGAATTGTTGCCCGAACTGCCATTCCTGGAAGTAACACGCAAGCTGCAGACAGGGGGGAGGAGAAATAGACACAACGGCGGGGTGTCGAACCACTGATAATGGGGGTGGCAAGAATTCTGCAACGGAAGACCACCACACACAGAAAAAAGGACGGTGCAGACACACAACAGTCTACCCCTGAGCGCGCTCGCAGTAACGTTGCTTGGGTCAGTCAACAAGGGTCAATTTAGCAGGCACAGCATTTGAGCTCCAGTTTGACACACCATCGGGCGGCACCATGGCCACCTAGAGCCACATGCAGAGAGGGGGAGAACGAGTATCAGGATCAAAACAGAGAAGAGAAAAGGAAAGACAGCGATGAAACAGAGAGGGTGAATGACCCAATGACACGTGATCACGAACCCATCGAGGACAGCCCGCTTTTAATATATTAGATTTTTAATATAATACATACATGATTGCGCGTGTCAATCTTAGCATTCAAATCACTCTACTTTATGCTTGAGATCCTCAATGACTTTTCCGGAAATAACTTATACTTTTTGCACAAGAAACAAGGCCACCCCCAAACAAGCAAGGTCTGTGGCGACAACGTCGACATTTCTAGTGATCAATTTATGACTATAAAAGGGGACAGCTAAAAAAAAAAAAAGGGCCAAAGATGATGGCTTTATAGCTCTATAAGAAAGATATAATAAAATTTGTAACTCCAACCTCTGTGGTGTAATGGTAAGTGGGCAATTAGTAGGCAATGACTTTGGAATTTAGTGTGCAGAGGTTGAGAGTTCGAATCCAGCATTGTGCAATTAGTTAATTGTGTTTTACCAAACAGGTGGAAGAAAGTCATGTGCATGATAAGGTTTCGTCACACATCAGTCACATTGGATGATTATGGATTGCCTCTACCTTACATTATTGTAACTAGAGAAAGGCCAACATTGTCACTGGCAACCTTGCTTGTGGCTTGCAGTGATTCACAATACAGGCACAAATTCATTGTTATTGGTAATAAAAGCCAAATTTAGTCATACATCAACTCACACAAGATTTCATACAAATCTAAACATCACAGCATTTACATCTCCCTTTTTTTTGGAGAGGAACAGCACGTCCAAGCATGTGTCTCAGGCCCAACAGCACAAAGTCATTTTGGGGCAGAGCTGTTAGGAACAAGCGGTTCCTATGTCCCAAAATGGGATAGCAGGTTCAGGTAGGCCTTAGTGAGCGACACGCTCAGTAAGGTGTCAGGTTCAGAGGGATTAAGTCGCACGCGCAGTCGACTTAGGATCAGCAGTGACTTGCAGCGTCACTGAATGCATGAGGAAGGAAGGGAGTCTTCAGGTGTTCAGAGGAATGAACAGGAAACAGGTGTAAGCTCGTATTGAAGACTTAAGTCCAAGCTGGTCTGCTCAGGACTCGAGTGGGGTCCTTATATACATGAGCTTCATAGTCAGAAGGAGTCAGGGCAAGTCGTATCAGAGGGAGTCATCGTGACTCATGGTGATGAGTCATAACAAGTCACCATGAGTCGAGTCCTTTGCATGACTCAAAGCGAGTTGTGCGGCTTATGTAATCGTACAGTACTCAGTCCGGATGCGAGAATGTAGGTAGACAAATGAGAAAAGTTGACACGAGGAGGCACAGTGACGATGTGACCATAACAAGAGCAATCAGAACACAGAGAGTAAATCCACCCATCGTGATGGTGTGCTCGGACTGGAGTTGGTGGTGGAATACAATGTCTACGGCAGAGTCAGCACGAAGAGGTCAAAGAACATACTCCCTTCATCACGACGTACCCAATCATCTAGGTTTTTAGGAGGTTTTGTGCTAATGCGTAGATTACGCTTTCGGAGAACTAGCTCTCTCCGAGTCCAGTGCCCTATGGAGGAATTGATACGTGAGGCGAAATCGATAGGATGTGGGACTGTAACACTCGTTGGGCTATCCCCATACACAGAGCGTAACGGTGAAAGTTCTTCACGATACCAGATGTCGACTGTGCTTCCGAGACGTTCTCCAACGATGCCTTCACCCTCGAGCTTTCCGTTGACGTCTGAGAAGTTGTGAGTGACAACCCTGAAGAAGGCAAAGAAGACAAGAGGGAAACCTTTGAATATGAGGGCATGAGGTTGTACCCAGATGTTGCCAAAAGTACGGGTACAGTGTCGTGTTTCAAGGTACACACGGCGCGGCCCATCGGTGAGAACGTAGACCCTTTCTACATCCACAAAATCCCAAATCGGGTTGATCAGGAATCGTTTCCCATATACTTCAGGTGAGGTAGGGAGATGTTTGTAAAAGTGAGGATTTTGTGTAAGAGTAAGACGATTCTTGTCCTTGAGACGGCTGAAGTTCCAAAGGATTTCTTCGAAGGTCGGCCACTGACCAAACACCTCTGGGATCTACATCAGATTCCAGCAGCAACGACGATCATCGGTCAGCGCTCACGGTAGACAACGGTGGGACGCTTGTCGGTAGGGGACTGGCAGAGAAGGAACTCAACGACCTTGGTTGGTGCTTGAAATCCACTGTGTGTCTGGGGACCAATATTAATGCGAGGTAAAGCAACATAGGTTAGCCTCACTATGGAGTAAAACGTCTCCTTCAGCTGAGATAACTTGAAGGTCGTCGAGGATAACTTATCCATCGACGTCGCTTCCTCCATCTTCTTGAGGAATGTCTTATCATGTCTTTTATACTCTCCGGAGAACTCCAACAAACCATATATCCATCCATAATCGCCAAAGAAACTACATTCCCTTTCATAATCGCCCAACAACTCGGTCGCCTCTTCTATTTTCCGATCAGCCTCCTTGGATTTCTTCCCTTTTGCTTTAGCAGCGCTGCTCAATGCATTGTCAACGGCTGCCGATGCACTTTGGAAACCCCATCAGAACTAAGTAACAGAATGAACGGTAACGATTACATTCTCAACTTGATATCCGATTCGAAGCTTTGCTCCTGGTTTTTATTGAAAAGGCGGCAGGCAGAGATTAATTCTATTGCCTGCGTTCGGTACGCCCTGCCAATATTTCTCATATACTTAGCAAAGCTGATGCAGTAGACCGTGTTGAAATGGGGTATGGTACGGTCCTCACGGATGGCACAGTTCTTCTCCTTGATGTCGTAATTCTCGACGACGGCGTAGTTCTCGTTGATGGCGTAGACCTCGTCGGTGGTGGAGTTCTCGTCGATGGTGTAGTTCTCGTTGATGGTGTAGTTCTCGTTGATGGTGTAGTTCTCGTCGATGGTGTAGTTCTCGTCGGTGATGTCGTTATCGTCGACGGTGGAGTTCTCGTAGATGATCAGGGCATGAATCAGATAGAGTCGCCACAAGCTGAGTAAGGTTCACGTACCAGGCTGACGGTGTGGCCAGCTGTCTCTCGTTCAATTATGAATGGAGCAAATGCCTCGGCGACACTGCTTCCACCAGAACATTGAAGCTCCAGAAGATTTGGAAGGACTTCCAGAGGCATTTCCCCACCCTCCGAACACAGAGAACGAGAGAGTACCCCCGCGAGGACGGTTGACACACAAAGTGTCTTCACATTACTGAATAGTCTGAAAAGGTCGCGCCATTGTGTTCTGTCGACTTCATTGAGAGACTCCGCCGATTGATTGTCCTCCACATGGCTGAGCGTGAGTTCCTCCACCGCAGAAAGTATGGGTAACAGTGGACCAAGGATCTCGACTGCGCACGATACCTGCCAATCGGGGCGTCTGCACATAACTTGCACGCACAAGGGACTACGCCAATCGGGGTCCGCTCTCAACGTAACGGAATCCTCTTCGCAAGCGAGCTCTACTGCGCTAAAGCGGAGGTGCTCTGATGTCTCAGTGAACTGCAAGAGCCGTGGAACGTTGAATGGTACGGCCTGATTGAAAAATTGGATATCGAGTACGCGAAGGACTGGGGCGCTGATCCCTGCAAGAAGGTCTTCAAGGTAAGCGTTAACGCCTCGAAACGACAGGAGGTGAAGGTGAAGAAGGGGTCGAGTCGCGATCGGGTCATTCGATAATTGGCTTTCGACATCACGGATTGGGAGGGGTGAATTAAAATGAATCTTGAGAAGCCTCAATCGGGGCATGAGTAGAATCCGATTGAAAATATAAGCAGGAGGGAAGTAGGCGGATGCTGGGATATCTACAAGCTCGAGATTGACGAGGCCCGCGGCATTTGTGAGTAAAGGAAATCCAAGTGAAGCAGTCCAAAAGTGGAGTAGATTAGGAGCTTGAACCGTCCCAGAAATGACCAGTCCTGTGGATTCAGCTTGAGACCCAATACGCACGCGTTCCAAGATCGGGAATTCTCCATTAATCCCAGTGATAAATTTCCCCAAGTTTGAGGCTGGCATCCAGAGTGAAATACGACGCACACGATGACGATGCGAGAGCGCGAGGAGTGCACCCTCTTCGTCTTCGGTCGTCATCTGGCGATCAACTTCGTTGTAAAAAACAGTGAGTGGCAGCAGGGGGGGTGAATGTGCTAGCATGTCTGCTACAGGTACACCATAGGTGCAAAGTAGATGGATATTCAGTTGAGCCGGTGACGCAAGAATGAGGTGTCGCCACAGTCTGGAAACGTGTGCCAGCTTGTACCACCAACGTGCCAACCGGTCATTCTCATCTTCTTCCTCGTCCCCGATATCGAGTCGATAGATACTAAATATATTGAGAAGGACGTCATCGTAGAGTATATCAATAGGGGAATGTGGTTTGATGCTTGTGGGCCCTGCTGGATTCACAGATTAATCCGATTGGTGCACGGAATAAGAGGGTGATGGCGATACCGTATGGCTCACGACTTGTTGCACCTCGGGGGAGCCTCGTAAAAACATCCGACTTGAAGCCAAGCTTGAACTTGAAGCGAGTGGTGCGAGACAACTGACTGGACATGTCAGGGTGAAAGGGATCGACTAACTATGTGTTAAATGAAAGCTGAACGAGAGCCTCAACAAAAGGGAGAATAAAAGAGCGTTTGGCTGGGACGTCGTAGCAAACGCGTAAGGTACATAAACCCATAACTAGGGGTAGGTATGCCTACGCTGACTAATGCGGTCCGTGCGTCATGAGCTCGATACACGCGCTCGGCACTCCAACACTATGAGAAGGTTGAAACGTGGTGTCCTTACTGCAGTCTTGCGTGCGTCAGTTCATGACGGTGTTGAGTTGTGTACGAATGTGGACAGACAGTTTGACAAACTGGCGATCGTTCACGAGTGCGTCACGTGAGGCCACACAACTACGTACTTTTGAAAGACCTCAACGCAACTTTTGATGCGTACTTTGATGATGTGCGACAGGATGTTGCAGAAATACCCTCCAAAGTAACCTGATCATAAGTAATAACAGAAACGAATCATACAATCCTTGTCAAAGCCATTACGAAAAAAATTTTAGATACCAGCTGGGGACGGAAGCATGCACACGACCTGCGGTGGGATAAGGAAAAAAAAAAGGGAGGGGCCGTCTTAAGTCAATAGGAATCGGAGGACGTCGTGAGGACATGGTGAGCGATAAAAGGGGGGAGAAAAAAAAGGAAAGGGGATAAAATCAAAAAAAGAGGGAGTGCAGCACAGTAGGGATAAAAGCATGGGCGTGCAGGTCATCCTTCATGGCGTGTGTGTGAGAGTGTGTGAGAGAGAATGAAATTAGGCGTGGAGTGAACAGAACAGAACAGACATTGAACGTTTAGAGAGGTGAGGAGAGATTGTGGGCACATTTATGCATCCTCAAAGCTTCAGTTCCGTCAACACTCGTCTTGCCAGCATCTAGTACTGTCATCCATCACCACCCTCGCGACGGAATTGGATGCCATGCAATGGCAACCACGGACCTGAAACAAAAAAAAAAGTCACATGAAAACGAACAAAAAACAGCTGGATCCAGTGGAAGGGGGAAGCTTAATCTCAAAGCTGACCGAGAGCGTATTCTGCCCGACGCTCTCGAGCACCTCGCGGTCCACTTCTCCAGTCGGAAACGCCTGACCTTGTGGCGCCGCCGACGCTGGCGTTGCACCGAAATCGCGTGGGATCCGTGGCAAATTTTTGCCTCTCGCAGGGGAATTCGAGCGACGTGGGGAATCCTCTGAATGCAACGTGGCCAAATCAGAGCTGGTTGGGCAGCGGTCGTGGTCGTGGCAGTGGGCGCGTTCGATGATGAGACGTTGAAAAAGGAAGAGGAGCTACTGCTCTGTCCGGCGTTTAATGTCGCGGGTCCGGCGGTGGCACCGCCGTCTGATGCTGTAGTGCCTCTCTCTCTCTCCTTTTCCTTCTCCTTCTCCTTGCGGCCGACGGTAAAGGAGAGTTTTGAGGCCTTGCGAACGATCCGTCTCGTCGTGCCTCCAGAATCTCCGGAGCCTCCCGAGCCCTGCTTGCGATGTCTCTTCGGGGAGGTCCCCGTCATCGTGGTCGCCTCGTGCGGATCCTGCAGCGACGAGATGTCGATCGAAGGTAGATGTACGCAGTGGAAACCGGTCTTGGTTTCCCTGTATTGCACCTGCATGCGGTCCCAATACGCGCCGAATGTCCTCTTTGAGCACCGCCGGAGGCTTGCTCGACGTCGTCCCCACACTAAGAAAGAGAACGCACATGATGAGAAACGTATAAGACACACATAAATGCACACGTACCTGAACAGACCCTTGAGGAACAGTCTTAAAGGTTATCGGCCGCATTCGCACCATGCTCATCCTCTCCATCCGTCAACTCGTGCCCAGCACCGGTCACCGTCGCCTTCCAACAGCACCTTCCTCCCCAGCCTGGTCGCTCACCCGTACCCTGCCGCCTCACAGTGCCGTGACCGTGACTGGTCGACGGCCGTCCCGGGGTGGTAGTGGTAGTAGAAGTGCCATAACTGGTCGACGGCCGCCAGTGACGCCCAATAGTACCACCAACACTAAACAGCAGTGCGCCGCCTGTGCTGCGGCGACGCTCGTGCCGCTTCATGTGGCTCTGCGGATCGAGGATCGTTGCCGTACGTCGACGCAGCGATAGCGTTGGACTATGCGACGCCCGACTGTGCGCCTGGCTCTGAGTCTGACTCTCCGCATCGGTGCTGCCAGGTGCGGCGGTGGCAGCCGTCGGCCTCGGCGTAGCGGTGGCCTCTTCGTTGCCTGAAGCAGTAGAATTGGGTACGCCCGCAGCTGATGACTCCGTTTTCTCGTGCAACGTCGACCCCGTCTCCCCTCCTTGTCCTTTTCCCTTTCCGAGCTACCATCCATATCCGTCGAAGGTCGTGGAGATTCAAAGCTCCCCAAGATGCGCGTCCGCTTGCAGCTAGAACGATCGCCCCCACCGCGATAGAACGTTGTTACGATGGAGTGTGAATGTCGGGGAGCAAAGATATGAGATAAAGACAAGAGAGTAACTGTAATACTGTGACCCAATATAGGTTTTCTTACTTTTTGTTGAACATGTACTCAGACATGGCAAGTCCTCAAGGCATCAACTGCTTTCTCTCTTCCCTTGGTTCTTGTTGGGGTGCTCTCCGAGTCCATGTGCGCCCCTCTCTGCTCGGTTCCCCGCATCTCCCCCCTGCCATTACAAGCAGTTGAGCATATAGTAAGTCGTTAGGAAAACCAATAAATAAATTGTGATGAGTTGCCAACTCGAAGTGGACAACGTCTCCCATTTCGCGCCTCTTCAAGTTGTAACATGACCCGCGTCTCTCTTTCGTTGAGTGCCAAGCAAGTATCATTAACACCGCGTTGGCCTACTGAAAGGTCTACTAGTACGAGGAGAGTATGGCAGTCTCTACACAACAATACTCAAATTAGCGCGCTCCCACCAAGGCATCGCCAGAGAAAACAACCTCAATGATGTTGAGAACATGGCCAGCAGCAATGGCAAATTGCCATGCCATTCTGTATCGTCTCCAGCCCGGCCTGTTTATTAGGCATCCTTGGATATCACGGACTCTAGAATTCCCTTCAGATATATTTTTTCATTATGAACTGGAAACCTTACTCACTGTATCAGTTGATCCTGGACCAAATTGTAATAATGGAGCGTCATGTCTCCCTCCCGGGCATCCAGCAGGGCACGAGTCTGTTCAAGTTTCCTGTCGCCGATGTCAACTAAAATTTCCCAGTGGGGTCTTGAGGTGTTGAAAGGGTACATGGATTCAGAGGGATAATTTAATGGAGAAAAGGGGTTTATGAGAAGGGGGAGAGGAAAGCAGGTCCAAAGCGTCGGCAGATGTGTGTATTGGCAAGCAGAGAAAAGGCCTTTTTAAGAGCCAAAAAGGCGCCTTCTTCGTATTTTTTTCATGGGACAAAGGCGTAGCAGTGGTCGAAGAACATGAGGACGCATCGACGTAAGCTGTGGATTCCCAATTAGGTAGCTAGTGACCACGCCCTGTTGATCGCCCTCAACAATGAGCACGGCTTATGGCTCCTATCCGTGATCCATGTTACCCGTTGCATCCACATACTAGAAATGCCGACAATGTCGGCCTCAACCTTGCTTGCAGCCGCATGCAACGCTCAGTTTTGTCCTCTTTACCTTTGTTTATTCTCCCTTTTTGCTTTTCATTCTCCCCTGATCAACTGATGGTACTCGGTCATGTGTCCTCCAGTCCCCGCCTCGACCTGGAAACGCCCAAACCCATCAAACATATATATATCCTTCCAGCCTTTCCGATGCTACACGATACCCTCCCGCAAGGCGTCGCAAGTG
>QLPA01001431.1:0-11188 GCA_003313945.1 Lactifluus pinguis
ACTTAGATGTCGAACAAGTAGCCAGACTCCTAGCTTGGAATGGAGTCACCGGCGACGAGGCAGAACTGTGGTGCCCATGGGCCACCGCTTACATTGAGATGGAGCTCCTAGAGCGTCCCGACAGTGCCCACGCACCGATCCTGAGATACGCAAGGGATCAGGCCCGCAAGCGCATCGCGGATGAACCCGCACTAGTCCTGAGATCAGTTCATGTGGACGCCCCGGGAAATTACAACCCGGCGCTTGAACAAGCCTGGGAAGCACAAATTTCTCAAACGGCACCTACCCAGAGGGACATGCTGCCGCCTAATCCCGCAGAGGATTACCCCCAAGATCACATCACTCCAATGGATGACGAGGATCCCACCGACGCCCACGGATGGGGCGACAGGATGGGCCCAGGATAGGGCGATCAAACAAGATCACCTCATCTACAGTATGCCCAGATCGCCTCAGTATCTTTCTTCATCACTTATGCATTCATCATCGCGTCGTAGACGCACTACCAAGTCGCGCCGATGCACTGTCATCGGCAATACCACTTTACCGATTGAGCCTTCAATCCACCCCCTGAGTCTGTTCTTGTGGGGGAGGGTGTAAGGTGGCCCTAAAGGTCACCTTACCTTAATAAAATTCGACTCACTCGTTGACTCATATGCAAGCGCGTGAACTAATAAATTACCACTGCTTAAGATCGAAGATCCAAAAGCTATTATATTTCCCGGGCCGGCTCGAGGTTGCCCAAGTGTCGGCCGACGCTTCGATGTGTCAGCGCGCGCGAGCGGTCATCCGGACCGAGCCCGTGTCGGACCTGAGTCAATAGAGAACGCGAGGTCGTCAGTCCTCACAATCAGGAATAACTATGATGCATATTGAAGTGAGGATGCATTAAATTAAATTATATTGCTTATGCCCCATGGGCATATGACGAAAACGATGGGATCCATCGATAACCATGATCAGGGTGCCTACGGCACGGACGGCCCGGTCCGCCTAGATAACAGGAGAGGAACAACGCTACACCACTGCTAGCGTTACACATTGAATCTGGCAGTACACCCCAATGGGGAGAACTGCAATTAATAAAATTTCAGCTACCCTGGAATACTAAGGAGCATGGGGATCATGCGATCACACAGAAAACCATATGGAAGTGCGGAGCAATCCCAAAGGATCGCGACAAGATCGAGTCAGAATTACCGTAGATCTAGGGTAGTATAGCGTGTACATATATCGCCTGCCTTCACTGGTGAAAGGCAGACTTACCCTTCTACGTAGTTTTCACAATCAGAACCCAAGATTAGGCTGGTTCCATTGTGTGACACTCTTGAAGGTGTTTTAAAGTCATAATCATTGAATCTAATCTACTACAGACTATCTACGCTCGAGTACACTCGCGATAGAGAGTCTTACACTTGGGCACCGGAGTTGTCCGCAGCGGCCAGGGTTTGGACCGCCTGCGTGGTTCTCCGAACTCAGGCTCAAGCTACCGCCTGGTTGGCCCCAAGTAACTGCAGCGTCAATTGTTGTCACGACGTGAGCGTGCTGGTACCACTACCCAGACTCATACGACCCTGGTACGATATACGGTATGGTTTATTTCCCAGAGTTCGGCGGTCTTGATGAGCTATCCGATTTTGGTCAATGCCCTCCCTAGTTCAAGTTGTGGTGATCGGCGTTCACTTGAACGTCGCCCTTCCCACTGGCACATGGCATACGAGAGCGAAAATGTAACGTGCCATTGGCGTTGAAATTGTGCGTAAACTTCAAGTTTGCAACCTCTTTTTTGATCTTCACCTCGATTACAGTACTTTTTTTTTTTCCCTTTTACAAGCTCATCGAAGTCTAACACACTACAGTGCAGGTTTCGTGATGACACTGTGACAGACGAAAGCTAGTTGCACGACTTTGCCTAGAGGAGTCTATCGCCGGCAATTGGCGAACCTATAACAAAAGTGATGGTTTCCACATTGTGCTTGCCCTCGTAAGGGGTATGCCATCGTGGGATGGCCGCATGGCCACGCAATCACAAGTGACGTAAACGCCGCTGTGTTCCCCTCAGTGCCAGTGGCGGTCCGTCGCACCGCGACCAGGGGTAGGATTGGACATAAAAAAATCAACGGGGGTGCTTGTTCAGGTTGTGGGGACAGACCTTTGGAGAGGAGCGACTTTGAAAGTTCTTCGTTGCAGATATATACATCATGATACAGTATACTGTATGGGATTTATCGTATGGTACACGCACAGCGTTTCCTAAAGTCCAATTTGTGTGCTTTTTCCAATATAGACTAGGGCCATCATTCGTACGAAAGCCGATACCAGCTTCTATCGTACCTTTTTGAATTTGCACGACGAGTCCATCAGCAAGACGTCCCAACGAAACCATTTAGGGTCATTCAGGACGTTGACCTATCCCGTGGGACACTGCCAGTGGCAGTTCTGGTGATCCGAACTGATGCGATCAGTCGTGCGACAGGTAGAGCTGCCTGGAAATGCCGCTGGGTTTCTACCGTTATGGGTAGACCAGCGAGAGCAGCATTTTGTTCCCGGAGATTGAACACGAGACGGGATACGAGCGTGGTGGAGAGCCTATAAATTCACAATGAGTGGTGAAATACACAATCTTACGGAGCCCGTATCAAGACTAACACGTTCGTCCAGGTTGCGGTGGAGCTTCTCAGTAAGGGCTGTAGTCGGCAAAAACGATGACGCGATGACACGTTAAACCGAGGCCCAAACACCATTAACGTGTGATCACGAACCGGGGCATACTGGGCATAGACTTAATTATACCTGAAAGCGCATAGATGCAATGTTGGCGTACCCGAAGAGTCAAGATATTTGCTAAATTCATAATCGAGAGAATCCTTAAATTTTAAGAACCGTCAGAATCTTGTCAAGGAAAAAACGGAATTGTCCATACGAGAAATACATGGTCCCTAATATAGATGATCAGGCTTTGTGCGCAGGATAATCGGTTCGACGTACCATCACGGACAATCATGTCTAGTAACCGCACGCCTTTTCCCAATGTAAAGGCCTTGTATAATGTGAGAAAGAATATCACGCTGTCAAAGATGGGCATTCCAATCCACGCTAAAGCACCATCTGTTTCATTGGTTATTGGTGCTGCAAATACTCTTTACCCAGAAACTTACATCGACCCCTGACACGAAGATGACATGAGTCGTACCGGTGATGAACCTCATTATTATGAAGGATCAGGCACATACCCTAGATATGGGGTGAACTGATTACACCCATAAACACCGGACATAACCGGGAGTGCTGATTCCCTTACGCGATAGCTTGCGACTAGCATCACCTTGACAAAGAATGGCGAGATTCGTCATACGTGTAACTTGCACGTATCTGAAAAAAGGACATACAGACGCATTGATAGCTCCCCCTAAGCCAATCATCATAAGAACTCCCAGGACGCGGCGACTTCGACCATACAAGGCGTACACACGGATTAAGGAGAGAGCTCCAAGAGGAATATGTTCAGGACCAGTGAGATAGGAATGAAGTGCGCTGGGACGTACTGCCAGAGAGTACCTGTAAGACCACCAAACCGAACAAGTTGAACTCATGTACACGCAGACAGCTACGAACTAATGAGTAATTTGTGGAATTATACATATTGGAGGCAACTTAACAACTGCTCGGCAAAGCTCAGATGAATCCGATTTTGAAACCAGAACTTGAATGACAAACTCACTTGCAAAGTCCACGGGACAAAATACGATACGAGTATCGGAAGGTATGCGAACACAGGGAGGTAGCGATTGAGAAAGCAAGCTACTGTAAACCACCCTAGCTTGTTGTGTGGTGGCCACAGGAATTGAATTTCCCGGGATAAAGTGATCGCATAGTCGTAATACAATATCGCTAGAAACGAGCATGCAGAAAAGGTTATGAGTTCGCGCCGCCAAGTCTGCGAGTGGAGAACTCACCTGTGGCCGAGAGGTTTAAAATGGAGCTAAGAAACCTAGAGCGATCACGAATCAATTAATGAAGAAAGCGGACTGGAGGAGAGTCAACTTACACTTGTTCTCCAGCATGTGGGCCAAGGTTCATGTCTGCCAGGGACATATCGAGCTAAACCAGCTAGTTCTTTCCTCGGGAGAAAATAGAGCTGCGGAACATGCATGGGAATTATATACAGCATACGCAGGGAGGAGTAACCATGGATCTGCGCAACGATTCTCGTGAGAACACTCAGAACAGCCAAGTTCACGACATGGGGTATGTGGCAAAATACATGACATATCCATGATGGAATTGCTCTTCTAGAACGACATTGGTCCTGTGTCGTCCAGGAGAAGTTGACTCGAGACTGAGTTGTTGCCAAGAAGCGTTGGACATCGTGACCAAGCACTGCCAGTGCAATTTGTCGCACTGCAGACGGAGCAACCCATCATGATTACATGTTATGTCTCCGCCGAAATCTAACTGAAAGTGGCAGTAGCACGTGAGTATGGGACGACTAACACTGTACGGGGATGACGGCATTGATGGGGATGGCTTTTTCCCACAAACCCTGACATGAAACAAAGTTGAGCTGAGCCACCTCCACCACAATCATTATATGTCAAGCTCTAACATCGACATGTATGGTAGGATGCTGTACAACATCCATTCCGGTTGCGTCAAGAACTCGTTCAGCAGACTAAAAACCAGTTTATTAATAACAGGTGTATTTTGACGTCCGAAAAAAAAAAGGATGTCTATTCTACAGAGCTTTTAATCCTCCATGCGATGCACTGTCAAAGTGTTAGTCCAGTAAAAATCAATCCTCCGAGGCCATATGTGGTGTGAAGATTGACAAAGGCGAGGACTTGATAATTAGCGCGCAGGTACATTGCCAGCTCCGCGGCGGCCACCAGAGTCAGGGTTATCGCGACTGTGGATCATTTCATCTAGAAAAGGACAGTGCCCCGGAGAAGACCGGAATCGAGGTGAGGGGTGGTGATTAGGGATCTGTTACTGTATAGAATTTGATTCGGTTCCTGGAAGATCCTTTGGCGGTTTGGCGCCTTGCACGATCGACAAACGGATCTGAAACGAACGTACTGTAGCGCGGGCAAAGTTGTCCCCTCTGTTCCGGAGGTCAGGTCAACGAAGACTGCTTCTTCTTCAAACGCGACCACCCGAGAATGACAAACACTCTGTGCCTGTTTGGAGGACCAGATGCGATGATTCTCACGGAGCGCGTCCCCTGCTGGGAGTGGGTCACTTTGGGCGGGAGAAAATTGAGGGTGGATCACCGACCCACATGCAAATTTCTTATGAAAATTTAGCAGCACCAACAAAAACCAAGACAAACGGACAAATACGAAGGCTCATCCGATCCCTTAAGGCCCAATCTGCAAATCTCTGCCCGGATATAACTTTGAATCAGCGGCCGATTGGCCTTAGGACTTCTTGATCCACAACTTATCACATTGCGACAGTGCACGTTATGCTTCCTTGTCGCACCGCTAAAAGGGTACATGAATCCGATCAAAAGCGTGACTCCGAGTCCATACCAGCACACGTACTTGTAGAACTCTTAGGCCCGGTGGATCCAGGTTCCATGCACTATGACTGGGGGTGGCCGACATGGCTTAACAAGAAAACTTAGAAATGGAAGTGCAGGGGTACGTTTGACGTGGAAATTACAACTGTGGGTGTGTTTTCCACGCCTGTCCGTTTCAGATCTGGATGGGGTAATTCGGCAGATCCCCTACTACTGCAACCGAGAAAATCCGAAGATCGGCAAGTGCTGAAGGAGATGGGTAACTTCTCGTGTCCGACTGGTAGAGCTGTGCTGGTGCTGTTGTCAGGGTCACCTGTGTCTTCTCTGAAACCTCTGGGGCCTCACTCAGGGTTGATATATTGATAAAAGTACCTCGGCAAGGGGCGGGGTCCGCCGGGGACTTCGAAAAGCCGGTATAAGCCCGGTATGAGCGGTATTTCAAAGAGGGAGACCAGGCACGTACCGTAACTAACGCGCATGCAAGACAGACGGAAGGCTGAGTAAGGCCTCTCCCGGAGCACTGCTCTTGATGGGTTTGAGGCGTTTCGGAGTTCGCGGTGGCCCAAAACGACGCGTCAAGAATCGGCTCCATTCCTCAAGTTATCTATCGGAGTATGACGCGTAAGTAGCCCAGTAATCGATTATCCGTCGTGACCGCTGCATTGTTGGATCATATGAGGCCTTGTGGACAACACACCAGAGCCAGATGTAACTTGAACTACACTGGCATCGTCTCAGTCTCCCTAGACAGTAGAATCTGGTCTGTGTTCTCGTGCAGAACATTCATCTGCCCCAACAAGGTCATACATATGATATCTCCCTAGACTAGACGAGATGCTGGAGACACATTTAGGCAAGCGCATCTTTGATGTCGAAGATAATTGCTAACGTGAGAGGGGAACCTTTAAGAAGGGTAAAGAAATCGGTGCCTCATGATACGGAATAGTCGAACTGCCGGGCATAGGGGCTACGGCAGGGGCCCGTGTTGCCCCGCCGACGCCGGTCTCATCGGACAAAACACCAACAGACTTCCGGGATGATCCTGGAGAAGGCTCCATCAGTTTGGCGCCAACTGAATGTGTGCTCAAAACAATGCGTACAATTGCAGTTCGATGTCCTGGGAGAAACTACTTGCCCAAGCACACCTGCGGTAGAAAAGCCCTCAAGTGACATGACTATAAATAGGATAATAGATCAGGTGGGTCTGGTACGATGTTGCAGTAACGATGGCAATCCGCAGCAAATGATCTGTGCCCCGAGCTGTACGAGTGTGACGACAGAAGCACATTTCTTCTGTATTTCACTGGCGCCTGAAAGAGAGGAGGGTATCCGAGTAGTCGTCAAATTTTATAAAAACTAGAAATAACGCTGGCAGGAGAATATCTCACCGTCCTCCTTTTACATCCCCCAATTGGATACGACGGTAGAACCTGACGATAGGTTCAAGAAAACGCTCGAATCAGCCTATTATCAAGCAAGAACGTGCGACTGTGGTAAGAACAGGGATTGCACTGAGAAATACCATCCGCCGAGGATCAATGATGAATCGCGCTTCGATAGATGCCGCCCTGAACCCACCACTGGCAGATCGAAGGGGCTGAACTAACATAAGCCAGATGAGATCAAAAAGGGGGGCGTCTCAATCTTACGCAAAGAGGTTTCAACTGAGAAAAAAAAAACACTTGGAACGTCCTAGTACCGAGTTTAGCTGCTTCATCAGACAGGTGTCATCATCATCCATATCCACACCTGCAACCGCCATCCAGTTGCGACTAGTTAAGCAAAAAAAAAAGTCAGCCGATGGTACTACAAAAAGCTCCCGGCGACAACCGTTAACTGAAAAATCGCCATGCTGAGGAGTTGAGTTGACTCGCGAGGGTTATTCCAGTTAATTTAGAGAGCTATCATCCAAAAGGAGGAGATAGTGCAAAAAAAAAAGATAATAAAGGAGGGGACAACGGCGAATCCCCTCGAGTTTTTCTGATATGAACCTCCTCGTAGAGCAGCACAGAGCAAACCCCCGTCGTTCCTTCGGTTCCGAGTAGTACTGAGCCGGCGCGCAGCAAGTAAAAAAGAAAAGGTCGGAAACTGGAAGGGCGACAGAACGAATCAAACTGGCAGGTACTGAGTACCGTCACGGTGAACAGTCAGGTGTGCGATGCGAGATCCAGTTGGAGGCGTTTAGAAAAAAAAAATCTTCAAAAAAAAATAATTCAGAAGATAAAGGTAAATATTTCCCCATAACTTATTTCACGAAATAATAACGGCCTGTAATTTTTTCTTTCAATCCCCGTCGTGCCGTTTATGAATACACTTTTCTCTGATTGAAATTCGAGTGTACGACACTGAGAGGTTGTGGATTTTTTTGTTTTCAATTTCATTCAATTCATACAGAAAAGGAAAGAAAAAACCGTCGTTTTTTTTTATGCTTTTGGTTTGCGATGAGAGATGAGTAAAACATGGGGGGTGAGAATGAGAAAGAAGACAAAAGGAAAAAAAAAGAAAGATCAGGGAGCGACGTATGGAATTAGGTTTCAAATTTTTCGTGAGCAGGAAGTGGTGCAAAACGGACGAAAGAACCGGGAGATTCTGGATCATCATCAAGACTAGTGATATAAGGAGAGGGAGGGGAAAGAGGGGGAGGGGAGAGGAGAGAGCGATAACTACAGGGAACGCGCAAGTTTAACGACGACGACATACAGGTTTGTTTGCAAAAAAAAAGGGGGGTTTAAACTTTCGACAGAAAGACTTGAGCGCATCCGAACCCGCAAGGCACACACAAACGACAAAAAAAGGGGCGGGGAAAGAGAGACACGAAAACGCGCACAGAAAAAACCCGGGAGTCCACTCCGCTCATGAAAAAAAAACCACACAATCATCAAACCAGGAGAAACGTTTCTTTTACAACCTATGGGGACGGTGGCATGGGGATCGGTCCAGAACCCGTAGTGGGTGTAGACACACCCTAGAAGACAAGAAAGAGTCAATGAATGGGCTAAAGTGAACGATTCGAGAATACGTACCTGGGAGCGACACGCAGGACAATTATTACGGCCCGTCTCGAGCCATCGGTCCACGCACTCCTTGTGGAACACATGCCGACAGGTCAATAACCTCAAATCTTCCTCGGGGTTATAATCTTCCAAACAGATCAAGCACTGAAAAACCCCGTCAAAAAGTCTAATTTTTACGCAGGGGATGGGAATAAAAAGCTTACCCGATCCACGCACATGGGCGCGATTCGTCCAATCTTCTCGTATTCAGTGAGCACGCTAGGGCGTATCACCTCGAGTCCCGAATTATCAATGTCCTCTCTCGTCGCGGTTTGAGGCTTGACATGTCCGAGCAACTCTGCGAGTTCCTCGAACGAATCGAGAGGGTCCGTACCGATCACCAGCTGGTGGTTCGGTGGGTAATATCCTAAAATGCAATCTGATTAGAAATGTCTAAATAAATGTCGCCTTTATGCTTACCTCCAATGACGTAGATGAAAAAGGTTGTCGATCCATGCCCGTCATCACCCAGACGCGGTGCAGTACTGCCCTCGCTGCTGCTATTGTTGCTCCCGTTGCTCGACCCGGAGCCTTCACGTCGCGTCGTTGGGCCAGTACCTTGCGGCTGTCGCAGTCCACGGAAAGCCTCTGCTGCTCGCGTAGACCATCGTCGTTCCCGATCGCGTGTGGGCTCAGAAGCGTTATGATCATCCTGATTGCCATCTTGACTTTGCCTTCGATCCTGCTGCTGCTGCTGCTGCGGCGGCGGATGATGCTCATCGCGCCCTCCTTCTGTGTGTCTGTGCGTGCCATGCCCGTGTCCATGACCATGAACAGATTGCAACCCCACAACGATGACCGGTACCACCGTATTCCCATCTGCCGCCGCTGGCGGTACTGGTGGCGGTGGCGGTGGCGTTGGAGGCGTTTGCGCATCCGTCGTGGGCAACGCAGCTCCGGCAGTGGTAGTGGAAACCGCTGGGGCAGAGACAGGTGCTGGACTAGCTGCTGGCGGCGATGGTGATGGTGGCCACGGAGGCGCTGGCGGAGCCCCATGCGGGACTACCATGGGCGGGAATCGGTACATACGCCACCAATTGATGCCTCCTGGTCTGCGCTCTGAACCCGCAATGGTACGGCGCGCTGCTTGTGATGGTGGTGGTGGTCGAGGTGGCGGGGGTGGCTCGGAAGGTGATGATGATGATGAAGGAACAGCGGCAGGTGGCGGGGCCGGAGCCGGGGCTGGGGCTGTGACGGAGTCCTCTTGTGATTCTCCCTCATCCTCGTCATGTGCATGAGCTTCAGCTTCGTCATCATTGGAAACGGATTCGTCATCCTCGTCATTATTCTCATCATCATCGTCTGGGGGAAGAGCGGGCAGTTCTTCGCCAAAGTCAGTCAACTGATCGTTTGTCGATAAAGACGCCTCGCGGGGATATATTGAAGGGGGGACGTCAACGTCGGTAAGCTCATGCTCAGGCTGTGCTTCCCGTTCTTGTTCTCGTACCCGCTCGGGCTCCGGCTCAGGTTCGGGCTCAGTTTCTGGCTGTCCCTCTTCCAACGTCCGCCTCAAATCAACCTGCAAGTCTAGCAAAAAGCGCTCAAAGCTGTCCTCGGGTGGCGGTGGTCGCGGTTGTTGCTGACCTTGCTGTTCCTCACCAAGATTAACGTCTACCACTGGAGATGCCGGTTGTGATGGTGGCGATGATGGCGATGCACCAGGTGCAGAAGAAGATCTGGATGCGGATCCGGTCCCGTCATCAAGTCCCATGCCCATATGGAACGCGCGCGCCATATCGGTAAGAAGTTGCGTGCGTGGGTCTACAGGGATCGTCGGCGGACTTGGGCCAGAAATAGGAGGGCCGGTGGGCTCGGGATCGGGCGGCGGAGATACTGCGGGCGGGGGTATGGAAGGAGTCATACTAGTAGAAGGACGGGAGGCCAAGCCAAACCGATCACGTAGTCCGGCAAACGCGCTACGCACGCGATCGCGAGTTCCCATTCCAATTCCAGCATTGGGTGTAGGGGAGAGCGGACGACTCTGCGTCTGTCCGCGACCTTGCGTCGGACTCTGACTCCGGGATGGTTCAAATGCGGGTGGGGGTGCGGGCTGTTGAGGAGAGCCCTGGATGGGTGGTAGAGCGAGGCCAGAAGACATGAGGGGATCAGTAGAACCGGAAACGAGGGAAGCGGCAGTGGCGGCTGTGGCGACACTGAATATTATACTATTAGCCCATTTATGGGGGAAAAATAGGGGTTAGACATACCTGAGTAGGGTACCTAATACATCGATACTTGTCGGAGAGAGGGATAATGGGCGTGATTGGGGAATGGGCGGCTCTTCTGGCGCAGGCGGTTCCAACAGATTTTCGGTGGTAGGGCTCGACTCTTCTTGGCTCTCACTTTCTGTACCTGCTGCACTGGTGTCGGATGATGATTGTGTTGACTCTGGTGTGGCATAGGATGAGCGACGGGAGCGAATCGGACGAGAAAATATCTCGGACAATCTCTGCCGGCGCTCTCCTGGTGGCGGTACCGACGAGGCACGCCGTGGGGGTGGTTCGCTAGGTTCCGAATTTCCGGTCTGGGAAACATCAGAAGTATGTACTACGCCCTGCACGACGACGAGTGTGCCTGCCGCAGGGAAGTTACGTCTCGGCTCAGGAGGTGGGGG
>QLPA01001432.1:0-11457 GCA_003313945.1 Lactifluus pinguis
TCAACTTGCTTGCCCAACTCTCTTTCCTCAATGTCTTCCACCAACACATCAACCCAAGGTCTGTTTTTTTTTCTACAAACTGTCTTGTTCCGTCGTCTCACTTCACTCCACTTCAGTATCCCCTTTGATTACCTCCTCCCAACCTTCTTCGCCGAATGAGCCTCGCCACATCATAACCTCCGGTACTCTCACCCCCCAGAAGGATACCGTACGCGAGCGCAAGCTCTCTGCAAACCCTTCACAACACCTAGGCCTCAGGGTCGGATCACGGTCGCCTACATCGATCCCATCATCACCAACCTCTGTGTAAGTGATCCGCTTACCATCAGCATCAGCCCATCAGCTTTAGAGAGCCCCACTTTTGCTACCCTCCCTTTTTTTTTTTAAAAAAAAAAAACACTTTTACCCTTCTCCGTTGCATTTGGTTTGCGCCGCTATGCATGTTCCGCCGTTCTGTTTCCCATTTGTTTTTGCCTAGATCCTCGCCAATAATGCATTACCTAACATATACCCACAGTCACTCGTCGTCGTCGGCGATCTTCGAACGCGATATCGAACCTGTTACCCCTTCTCCTCCCCATCTTTCTCACCCACATCGCACTCCCCGAGGCAAGGCAACCGAACAACTCGATCATGCTGTCCCTACCGTTCTCGATAGCGCAGCAACTGTATTGTCATCTCCCATGGATGATCAGGTGATTGCCGTTGTTGCCCCTGCGACTGCGGAGCTTGCATCCCTCAGTGGTGTAAGCTCGCGACTGAGTAGCCGCAGTCCGAGTCCTACTCGCGGAAGGGCAAACTTACCCTTCATGAATTTACCTAGCCCGAGTCCGAGCCTTACACTTCCACTGCCGGCACATCCCGGCGTTCACGCCGCTACATCCCAAAAACCCACCGTGCAGACTCCGCCAGCTGGTCCCACAATTGATGCCACGGGTGTCCCATCTCCCACACCGACAACTAATTATTTCGCCGGATTCGTCTCGCACGAGTCTGGAACTGACGCTCAACCCACACCGGCATCCGTGGACCCTATTTTCACTGCTTCGCAACATTCTTCCCCTTTTGTGCGACCTGTGACTCCCCATCCCCCTTCTCCTCACGCAGCCACGAAACGACTTTCATTTATATCATATACCGACTTGCTAACCTCGACACCTTCCTCCACTCTTCCACTCTCCTCACTTACAACCTCCGCCACGGTCTCGGATCCTCCCCCACATCTTCTGTCAGTGTTGGGCATCCCCCAACACTCCAGTGCTGGGAGTGCTGGCGCTAGTCCACGCACTAGTTTCTATGGTGACAGAGATGTCAGAGAAGGACGGGAGGGCTTATTCATCAATGATGCCGGTGGCGAATGGGAACGTGAAGGCCTCGGTCAAGGTCTTGAAGAGCGCCTTGAGTCACTCATGGCGATTAGGGATTTTGACACTGTTGGGGTCAGCAAAGCGTGAAAGAGTATATCAGCTCTTCTCTGGGTGCTAGGTTGTATGTTATGTCAAACCTTAATCTCCTATATGCTATTTCACAATTTGATAGTTGGCTGTCCTCTAGCCACTTGTATGCTTCTTTTATATCCTCTCGCCAATTGGCACGACCTGTCGACCTCTTTTCAAATCTTTTTTTTCTGACTTTTTATGTATTTATCCTTGATACCAGTTTCTCTTTTTCCTCCCTTGACTCGTTTTGCTGTGCTTTTGGATATAGTAATAGTACGTTACAAAGATGACGTCATGAGATTATATTTTAATTATCTCATCCATGATGGCCAAACCAAACCAAGGAGATAGATATGCCCCTCATGTCAGTGCCAACTCATCCCATCCTTTACTCTTTTCCAACCACGTCAGACCTCTCAGACTCCCTTGCCGACTACATTATCAAGGCACAGAGAGAGTCTATCGAAAAGCGTGGCAGGTTCAGCGTCGCCATTTCTGGTGGTTCCCTTCCCAAGACCCTCACATCGCTCATCACAAAGCCTGGCATAAAGTGGGATAAATGGCGAGTTCATCTCTTCGTGACCTACATGCCACCGTTTATCCATTCCATCCCCCCTCTTTCATTAGGCGCATCTTTTACGCAGATGAGCGTGTCGTGCCACCCGACCATGAAGATTCCAACCACAAGCTGGCTCAAGAGACGCTGTACTCCAAAGTACCCCTCCTCCCTCTCGAGCACGTGCACACGATCGACTATACCCTCGAGCACGACCTCGAAGAGCTCGCCGATGCCTACGAAAAGGAGTTGATCCGCGAATTTGCGCAAAAGGATTCGGCGAGATTCCCCGTTTTTGACCTCATCCTGCTCGGAGTCGGTCCAGACGGTCACACCGCCTCGCTCTTCCCCGCTCACGAACTCCTCTCCGAGTCGGATCGCTGGGTAGCTTATATCGAGGATTCACCAAAGCCTCCCCCACGCCGCGTCACACTCACCTTGCCGGTCATCAATCACGCCGCTCGTGTCGCGTTTGTCGCTACGGGCGCGGGGAAAGTGCACGTCTTGCGCGATATTCTCGACACCCCCGAGTTGGGATTGCCAGCAGCACGCGTGCGCCCTGCGGCCCCTGGTCAGCTCGTCTGGTTCGTGGACGATGCGGCTTCGGCCGAGGTGAAGTTTGCCAAGAGCGAGTTTAAGCTGTAGAAATTAATCGGATGGAAGAAGAGAAATAGAAAAAGAAGGGCTAATGGCTCGCAGTGATATCGTCGTCTCGTCAGGATGTGTATTGTTTATATTATATCTCGTTGATCCCTCACATGTTCGCGCGCAGTGCGCATACACGCCATGCATTGTTTCATTTTGCTGTATCGTTGCTTTTTTTTGTCTTCGTTAGTTCTTAGTATGTTATGCTTTACTGTCGCCTCACCAAACCAGATAAACACAGCATTGACATTTATCACAAGCTTCGCTTAGGGAGAGGGGCTAAAATTACCTACACCCACCCCCGACTCCGTCGCCGTCGCCCCTACGGCCATCTCCGGAAACAACGCGAGCAAAACCAAATCGAATATCAGCATGAACAGATGAGCGTTGCATGCCTGATCATCGAATGGTTCCACCAGCGTATTCAACGTGTGCTCACGGATGACAGGAGTTGAGCCTAGCAACAACGGCGCCAACGGACCTGACCATTAAAATAATGAAATCATACATCACTCAGTCAGGTGTAAAAAAAAAGGGCACCCGTGCGTACCAGGTATCACCTGTGCGAGGCGTCGGACAAGCTGAGCGCGCAGCACAACTTGTTCCTCTGGCATCGGGTCCGGCGGGCTCTGCGCAGGATAACCGTTCGGAAAGAGCGCGTGTTTGGTGGCGCTCACGAGAGCAGTGATCTGAACCGGCGTGAGGATAGACGTGTAGAGGAAGCATGGGAAGAGGCTGGTAAAAGAAAGGGTCTTTATTAGCTCGCTTTTGTAGTAAATGAAAAAAAAAAAGGTTCGCTGGAGAAGGGTGTGTGTGCATACCGGTCGAGGAAGGGTGTGAATGCGCTGATGAACGCGTCGCAGAGGAATAGGAGCGCCGCTCCAGCAAAGCGCGTAGGTAGGGACAGAAGTTGGGCAAGGAGGAGGAGCGAGGGCCGCGCGAGGTTTTGAGGGGGTCCATTTGTTGGAGGGGAAGGAAGCAAAGGAGTGACTGGGGTGCTGTCATGCGAGCCTACCACAGACGCGACGACTGATTCGGAGGGAGAGGGTAGGTGGGGTGTGAACGGAGGATCGGGGGACGGCGGATTGAGTGGTTGGGTGGTCTCCGGCGGACGGGACGGTGCATGTGTGGGCGGCGAATTCTGTACGATCTTGATCGTGTGAACGGCGCGTTTGTAGATCTGGATTAAAGCAAGCGCTGTACTAGAGATTGATTGGACGGCGGAGAGAAAAGAGACGATGATGGTATGAAAGGAGGGTAGCAGGGAGGTGCTTGTGTAAGGAGGATCTGGCGACTTTGACAAAATTCGGGAAAGATCGTTCGAACACAGTGAATACGCGTATTCTGACACGAGAATTTATATTACTCACACTCAAAGTCTCGTCCGCAGGGCCGAGAAGGCCCAGTAGGGTGCTGTGCAAAAACCACGGTTGGGTGATGCGAGGTGCGACATCTATGCATATCGTCTTGATAATGACCTCTCGAATAAGGTATCGTTCAGCCTCGGCACCCCAATCTTCGGGGGAGAGGCACGTCTTGAGAATAATGTCAATTGCAGCGCGAAAGTATTCTTCGTCTAATTTTCCGTCCGTAGATACGCCAACGTGCCGCTGTTGTCCGTGGAACAACATCGCGAGAGAGGCAGATCCAGCAGCGGCATAGGAAGAGCCAAGTTTGCGAGCAGCAGTGCGATAGTCTGTACAATGCTGTGTAATCAGGAAAGGGAGATCGTGGTATACGAGAGGACTAAGATCTGCGGCGAGTAATCTGGCCTCCAACGCGCGGAGGACTGAGGAAAGGATGCGGGTAAGTTCGATGAGTAGTTGCTTGTCATAACGAGTGATTCTTGTCCACCATGGGTTCACGTATGCACGGAGGGCAAGCGCTATGAGATCATAGAGCTCTGCATCGAGGGCCGGGTACGTTGAGGATGTGTGGAGAAGAGGGGGGATGGGTGAGGTAGATGGGAGGTGAGGGAAAAGAAGACGCCTTGTTAGTGAAGTTGTAGGTGCGGTTAGTTTACTAGACGAAGAGGCAATCGACGGCGCAGGTTCTGACTGCTGCAAACCGAGGCTGACCGCTGCTACCATCGCAGCCGCATTCTCTGAGATGGGTACAACAATGCAAAAAAGGTAACCATTATATTAATCTGTCCGCCACAGGCCCTGGTGGTACCTCGAATATCTGGATATCCCACTAAAACAGTAATTATTACTGTCTATAATCCTCTCCACGCGTCAACGTCAACCTTTGACGCTTGGGCCACACCACATGAGCCATCAAAGGGGGGACACGTATCAAATTAGAAAAGGTCACCACTCTTTTTTCCTTTTTTTTTCCGACGAACGTGGATGGAATATGTAATTTGCCTTTGCCGACCTTTATAAGTTGTCCTTGTCAACAACTGAGACCTGAGCTTAGCTCAACTCAATTTTCGTCTCTTCTGACCCCCTCCTGAGTGGCCACCTGCAAGTCCTGAGCACCCGTTCTTGCCTTGACCGCTGGCTTCGGGTCCGGGGTAAAATTAACGCGAGACGGTGAGGGGTACCTTGATTCCACTTGCAATCTATATTTATATTTATTTCTGACCCGTCCCCTCAACTTTCCCCACCAGCCCGCCCTGTTCCTTCCCCAGCATCATCAAATGCGATAGTCCGTTCCTTCAACCCTTCACTCTCTTTAAATCACACCATGCACATACCAAAAACCCAGGACCCCTTGAGCCCTACTTACCGCTCCCTCCGTCATGTACCTCGTGCTTTGACCAGTCAGAGTCTTGGTCACACAACATTTATCATCGTCACTGTCGCAGCATCAGTCAGTGGTCTCCTTGTCGTGGTCTGGTGTTACCGTATTTTTTCTTGGCTATCAAGTCGCTCCAGAAGTGCACCTTTACCCCCGAGGCAGCCTCTGGTACATCACAGAGAACATCAGCTTGCCGCATTTTCTGAACACAAAAATGCCGTAATACCCGATGTCACGTCCGCGGTGCCCACTGTCTACGGTGGCAGCGTCGTGTCCCTCGTACCTCCCACCATTGACTCTCCCGTCAACACTCCGAATGATGCTTCCAGTTTCACACACGAGACGGGTGCAGGTATCGATGATAATCTATCTTCCTCACACGGTACCTTTCCTCCCTTTCCGACATCACCTCTCTTTCCTCCGCAACTGCCTCCCAATGCGTCGTCTAGCTCTCTCCCTATCCCCTTCCCATCGACCATCGACCATTCATTTGATTCTGGTGTCACCTCCCCTAATCAGCCCGGGAGGCGACCAAATGCCCGCCCGGAACCGCGTCCATATTCAGTGGCTTCGATTAGCACATCACACACCGGCAGCATGACTGGGCGCAGTCGGTCAAGCGTACGTGGTGCCCCACATGCTCCGCATAGCAATATACAAATTGTACTCCCTGCTCCTCTGTCTTCAACCCTCCACTCACGCGGGGCTAGCGAAAACCTACGCGGACAAAGGGCTACCATATCCAATAATATGTATGGTGATGTCTGGAGAAATAGCCTGGCAGACGCATGGGTATCAGTTGGTCAGAGGGCCATGCCAGAGCCGAAATCTATGCAAGGCCAAAGCGTGCATGACAGCATGGAAGGACTGAACCGGCCGACGCGACGTATGTACTCAAGTTGCTTTATAACATTGACACTGAACCTTGTTCTGTAGGAGATCCATCTCCTCGGTCCCAGCCTCGACAACGAAGTAGTTCCAACCCCAATCCACTGCCACACCCCCGCCTTCGTCGGCCTTCCAGTTTGGGGCCTTCGCCAAACAATCACCCCTCGGGGCCCCACCCTCCAATACCACACATACCTTCCGAATTTGGGACATTTCTTAAACGGGACAGTGGCCTGCCCTCTACACCTACGGCTATAGAGCATGATTGATCTCACATTTTCATAAAACCTCCTAGTTGATCTTTTTATTTATCCCATTGGTATACCAAGTAGTAGTCGTGTTTTCCTTGTTTTGGTACAAAGGCATGGACATGCACACGGGAAAGGGTGAAATGTGTATTTTCATAAAAATAAAATGCTCGCTGCCGGTCGGAACATGTTTCCCGACTCATATCCGAGCTGTCGGGCCATCTTTCCTTCTCGTTTGCATGGCCTTCTCCCTCAACCGTTGGCAATCTCGTCTATGGAAAGCACAGAAGCGGCCATGTCTAGGCCACGTCGTTGGTGTACGATGGTTCTCGAACCCGCAAATCCAACTATCGGATATTGAAGCAAGTCGTTCCCTGTTTTTTTTTGCTGCAAGTAGTTCTAATCCTTACTTTGCTCCGTAGCCCAGGAGGCTAGAGATGCACAAGACACCTACGCCAAAGCAATTGCCTGCGTTGAAGTCCTTGAAATTCGGTCACAATTTTGTGCGTTCACTAATATGGGTGCTGCATTGGCAATTCTGACGACGGGCTCACAGACTGATCACATGTTGGTGATACCATGGATGTCATCCACGGGGTGGGGGACACCAGAGATCAAACCTTGTGCGTACCGTTGGTTGGGATGCACGTCTCGTCATTATTGACAAGCTACTTTTTTTTTGCCCTCTTCGGCATCAAGACGGTCCTCTGTCACTTGAACCCAGCGCGACTGTATTACATTATGCTCAGTGCTTATTCGAAGGGTTCAAAGCATATAGAAACAAGAACGGAAAGGTCACGCTCTTCCGTCCTGAGATGAACATGACACGGATGAATCGGAGTGCTGAGAGGCTTGCGCTGCCGGTATGTTTATTGGACGACGTCAATGACAGACACTGACTTTCCACAGACGTTCGACGGAGGTGCCCTTCTCTATCTAATTAAGAAGCTTATTCAACTAGACCGTCATTGGATACCGCAAGAGGATGGCCACAGTTTGTATATCCGTCCTGTAATGAGTGCGTCCAACCCGTGTCTCAAGCGTTTTGCGTGGGCTCATTGCGATTTGCTCAGTTGGGACACAGAATACCATCGGTATCTCGCCTCCAGATTCCGCCCTTCTTTTTGTCATCTGCAGCCCCGTTGGGCCATACTACCCGGACGGTTTCAAACCAGTGGCTTTGCATGGTACAACGGAGTACGTGCGCGCCCACTCCGGAGGTTGGTCTACAAGTATGAAACCTACCCGTCGCCGCCGACTGACAAGAGTGCCCGGTCATTAGGCACGGGAGAGTTTAAGATTGGTGCCAACTACGCACCTGGTGTGCTTCCACAAAAAAAAGCGGCTGAACTGGGCTACGTCCAAAATCTCTGGCTAGCCGGACCTGAACACAACCTCACTGAGGTTCGTATCGCAACCAGTTTCTGTGGGGTTTGTAGCTGAACGTGTAGGGAACAGGTTGGCACGATGAACCTCTTTGTTGTATTCAGGCACCAGGATGGGACGCACGAGCTCGTGACTCCTCCATTGGACGGGATGATCCTTCCGGGCGTGACGCGCGACTCCATTCTATCACTAGCGCGTAGCCACGCGGCCGGCACGTTGCACATTCCAAAGTTGACAACAAGCTTGACAATCTCCGAACGTGGAGTGACCATGAAAGAGGTCTGCGAAGCAGGGCAATCCGGTCGCCTCGTAGAAATGTTTGGCGCGGGTGAGTCATCTCTTTTTTAAATAACCCCGTTGTTTCATCCCTTTGCAACTCGCTCGAATCAGGTACGGCAGCGATCGTCAGCCCTATAAATAAGATCGGGTATCAAGGACGGGACGTTGATATTCCTGTTGGGGAAGATGGAATGGGCCCGGTTTCCCGGCCCCTTTGGACTGAATTGGTGAGGCGACAGACCGGAGAAGTTGAGAGCGACTGGACCGTAGAGATCTCCGACGAGCAAACGGGATAACTTCCTGTCCAAGGCGACCGATTCGCAATATGTCTATATAGAACACGATCTAGGATACTTGCAATACAATACTTAGGTGCTCTGACAAGTCGTTCGGTGATAGGTTGCCCTTAGAGACAGTGCCACTGGGGGGCTGGAGCCAGTTCTCTGATGAGTGTGAAATCACGCTCCGTTTATTTCCGCTATGATAAATACTTGAGGGTACCTTTGCTCTTCCATGCACGTACTAGTCATCTAATAAGACGAACAAGCAGGGTGCTCGAGGGTGTATGATTGGAAACATGCATGAACCAGATATTACAATACTCCCGCGCCGGAGTTAGATGGGAAGAACGCGGTGCTTAACTGCATAGGCGCGAAAGTGAAATATAAATGAAAACCAAAAGGAGGGGCAAGAGTCACATGCGACAACAAGAAGAATTCACGGAAGATGTATGACATGACGCGGGAAACGGCTCCTAGGTTCCTAGATTCTTCAGCAGTTGCAGCCGTAGGACTGCGAGGCTTCAGAGTCGATCCTAATAGGGTCAGGGTAATCCACATATCTGACGAAAAGTCTCAGCGGAAGACATTGGAGTATCGATGAATGCGAGTTACAATTGTTCCTCGGCTTCTTGTTGCAATGCGTTCTTAGCAACGGTCTGGAAAGCCTGCTCGACGTTGATGGCCTCCTTTGCGGAGGTTTCGAAATAAGGGATGTTGCCCTTTGATTGGCACCACGTCATCGCACGCTTCTGCGTCACCTGCCCGGAAGCGGGTGAGTCATTCGATTAAACAGAGTGGCATGAGCACAGCGCACCTGTCGCTTGTTCTCCTCCACGTCAATCTTGTTGCCAAGAACAACAAACGGAAAGTTCTCCGGATCATGGGGACTTGCTTGGATCAAAAACTCATCTCGCCAGCTGTCCAATGTCTCAAACGACTTTAAGCTGTTCACGTCATAGACGAGCACGCAGCAGTCTGCGCCGCGATAGAACGCAACACCGAGAGATTGGAAGCGCTCTTGACCGGCGGTGTCCCACAACTGTGGGAAAACTTGCGTCAGCGCATTTGGACGAATCAGATTCTGAAGCAACGAACCTGCATTGTGACTAGACGGTCATCAACCATCACTTCCTTGGTCAGGCTAGAAAGGAATGAACGCGTCAAACATTTCATGGGGACATCGAAGGGTAGAATGGCGTCATACAAGTCGGCACCGATGGTGGCCTTGTATTGGTTACTAAAGCGTTTGTTGACATATTGATTCATGAGTGAAGTCTTGCCGACCCTGGATAAGAAAAAGGAATGTGATGATGTCAGGGGAAAAGAAAGGTTAAGAGGGACTTACCCACTGTCGCCTAAGATGATAACCTTAAAATTAGAAGGAATAAGACCCAATATTAGCCGAGAGAAAGGATGATAAAATACCTTGAGAAGGACGCGACCCATGGGTTGGAAGTAAGTAGTAGTAAGTGGGTTGGGCTGACTGACGCCTTGATTTGGGGACAAGGCAATGTCCGGCATTCGGGCCACTACCGGCCGGGTACCTCCGAAATGGCTGAGGCGGTTCGGGCGGCTCGGCGGGTCAGGTGTCACTTTGAGAAATGAGTCGCTCTTAACTTAAGTACTAATCTCTGACTTTCACTCATGGCAGAACCTGCGTGGCAGGAACTTCTCAGGCTCCGTCTTGCAGACCGTAATTCAAGGGAATCCTCCTTTTCTCCCATCATCGAACAGTGTATGTCTCTGCCACCCTTTTCCATTTTTTTCTCCCTTTGAAAACGCTGATTTTCTTTCGATACCACAAGATCGACGGCTTGCACAACAAACAAAACTTCTCAAGGAGAGAAACGCTTCACTTCTACGCGCAGTAGCAACTGTTAAGCAAAATCCCAGCAGCTCCACAGTCTTTGTCCCAGGGACAAACGAAGAGTGCGCTCAGATAAATATTTTTGTTCTTCCGCTCCGCTTATGTACACCATACAGAAACCCTGTCAGGCAAGCTTATATCACGTCTCTCGAGTCCCAAATATCCTCGCTGCGCGATGAACTAGCTACCGTGTACAAAACTCAAGGTCAGAATGCGCAGCGCCTCTTGGCGATGAACGAGACGCTGCGGGAGAAGGAAGAGCTTGCTCGCATAGAGTCCGAGGCATTACGGAAGGCGCGTGAGGACATCTCCCATCTGAAGAGGAAAGTAGATCAGCACGGCGAGTTGATGTCGGAGAAAGATCGGACAGCCCAGGTGCGTTTGGGAGACATGCTGATATCCTCGCAACATCTCATGCCAGTCTTCAGGTTCTACATGACGAGATCAGTACCTTGCAACTCGAGTTGGGTCAAATTGAAGAAAGAAATCAAAACTTGACGCGAGATAATGCAAAGTTGCTGCAGCGCTGGCTCGACGCGAAGCAAGCCGAAGTCAACCGCATGAATGAAGCGAATGATTTCTACGAGGATATGCGGACTCGACATCAAGCCACTGCCAATTCACAAGACACCTCGGATGCGGCTCCAAGTCCTGGCGATCAAACTGATTCTCAGCGTACGTCGGGAAACGGGAGTGTGAATGGGGAGGAAGCCGGAGCGGGGACGAAGGATGGGACACGATATCAGCAGGAGAAGGGCGTGAATCTGACACCGAATGGTTAATAGTGGACGATGAGTAGCAGTTTGTTTTCTTACGGTTGTTTGTTATAATATGATACCCGCGCCCGGGGATGGTATAGATCACTGCATCACGTGTCCTGACGCGTCGCCTGTGTTTGGTGTTTGTGCATGCTTTGCCCGAGGCATCCCCTCGTCGTATGCATATATAACACTAACCACTCTTTTCAACCAGCCACAACCTACCTTTTCTATATAACATCTTTTTAATCTTTTTAATCTCTCCTTTGCTCTCAATGCGTGGTACCTTACATATTTCCCTACTCGCTGCCACCCTCTCCCCATCTCTAGTCCATTCTTCTCCAATCCCGTTCGTGCAAAACTAC
>QLPA01001436.1:0-21014 GCA_003313945.1 Lactifluus pinguis
TTCCCAGCCCTTCCTTGAAATTGGCCCCTATACCTGCGCTGTTGATCAGTGCTTCAACTCTCAACAAACTCATTAGACCATTTACGAGCACTCCCTCGTTCGTCATTCATACCCTCCATGCGTGCCGACGCAGTTGAAGTTGTCCTTCCAAGCTGTCAAGTCCCCTCTCCAGTGCAGGATAACTCCGTGAGTGGCAGTATATTTGGGGTGCCTAATCGTGGCTCATTATTTCCCATGAATGGGTTTCCAAGTGGGGGACCTTCGCAGAACAACCTGAATGGCCGCAGCAGGGACTGTTTCGATTTGGTTGCCCCACCGCAACCTTTGATTTTACTTGGACTCCATCCCCTGAGTGGAGCCCCGGAAATGGCGGGGGCGGTCCCTTCATTGGCAAGATGTGGTCTTCATCTGCCAGCGTCGGCCACGATGTTCCTACAAAGGAAGACGTCTCCACATTGTCGGCCACGTCCGGCTCGAGCTGCTCTTCCTTTTTTTATGGCGACGAGTCTTCATCTACATTCAGTGACACATCCCATGATTCACACCACCCGGGAACTCCCTCAGACAACGAGCAAGATTTCGTCTACCTGAATGACTGCAGCAAGCCAATGCCAGTCGTGAAGCAACCCTCAATCTACGTGGATACTCAGCAGGTTACGGTACAACGGAGCGTGAATCCCAACACGAACGATGCCATCCCTTCTGGGTCCACGACCACACCAAACGAAACAGTGCCGGCTTCTGTTTGTCCTTCTCTTCCTTCGCTGATGCACACAATGATCGAACCTCACCGTTTCAAAACAGGCACCGGCAGGCTGGACCTACCTTCAAATACTTCAGACCATTGCTTTCCCACCTGCCGACTCGGAAACCCCGCACCTGTGGTACTTCAAGGTTACGGAGCTGGCTGCCCAACTAGGCATGCCGAGAGGGTCTACTGGAAGAGACATCATTGCCTTTGTCCTGCAAATTGCCCAAGAAAAGAACGAATTCGAGAAGGTCTTTCGGCATATCAAGTCACTGGCCATAGCTGCAAGGATGGCTGAGCGCCAGGCTATTCTGTCGAGTATGCTCGAGTCCCTTGCTCCCAAAGAGCACCCGGCTGCTCCTGAGGGCGGCACGAAGTCTCTGGAAACCGACTCGAGCACACCTTGCAAGAGGGATTACGATGAGGTATGTCTGTATCTTTACAACAGTATTCGATCACTGCTCACTGTATAGGAAACCCTTTGCTAGGTCTCCTGTGACACTGAGTCTGATCTCGTCGATGAGCTGGAGTATTCCAGCGACGAGGACAACGCAGAAGAACACTCGGATCATACACTGGCACTGGCAGCCAAGCGCTCGAAGTATACAGAGGAGGATCTATATTGCCGCATAGACGACTGTCTCTGGGCCTTCGATAACCCCCGCACCTGCTTGAAACACCGACGGAGGCATTTCCCAGTTCAATGGCTTTGTCCTGGCCCGTGTAAATCTAAAGGTGGGAAATTCGCCCGTGACGAAACTCTAAAGCGCCATCTCCTCTACTCAAGTAACGTGGAGTGCAAGGAGGCGGTACTAAGATTGCTCGGTCTGAGGGACATACCAGATTCGGGGACGGCCTGGATGGCTCCTCTTCGGGATGGCCCTGAGCGGCCATGGGAATCGCCAGACTTCAGGCTCACGGACCTCAACACTGTCAAGGAAAATAAAATGAAGCTCCGTGACTCAAATAAGACGGATGAGACGCCGTCGCTTACCTCGTATGAAAGTCGTCGTCGTCGTCGTTACAAGTGACTTTTTTCTTTTCCTCCCCTTCATTCCCGACCTCTCGGTCGACGCCTACCGTAACTTGATCCCATACATTCACTGATTTGCTCCGATGCGGTAATTCCCGATTATGGTTAAGTCGATCTTATCATCCTATCCTGTGTTTAGTAGTGATCTACTTTTTTGTTGTCTGTTATCGTAAACCTTGCTTGACATTCCCAACACCTGTATGGGTCACTGGCAGCTTCTTGGGATTTTCCCGGCCTTTAAAAATGGAAGTTTTCCCAACCACGCCTTCACATCGGGGCCCGGGCGTCAGACAAGGCACAGTTTGCCAGTACACCCACTCGTAAGTGTACCGCACTGCACTCGTGTAGGATAACTCATGACTGGTTCGATGCGCTCCCCGTCCAAGTTCCGAAAAACGTTATACAATTTCGTCAGTTGCCACTCACGAGTCACGACACATTCATACCGCGGAGCGCGCATTTTCGATGAAATTGACGCTGAAAGGAAGCCTCACCCCCTTCATAGTTCCGGAAGGTGGGCATTCGGACGTCTGAATCGGTCTGATTCTGATGGGGCTTAGGGGACTTTCTGGCTTTTTGGAACGGTATCTGAGATCTTTTCAGATGCGGTGAGACCTCATCTGGTAACTTACGCGCAACGGCGTCATTACGTGGCGTGGAATTATGCGAGTTTACAAGTTACAAGCGCCATGAATGAGAACACATCCGAGTTTGTGCAGGCAGCAGTGAAAGTTTGGCCCAGCCCAACTCAAATTCGGCACCTTCCCGTAATACTTTCCACGCGAACTAAATCCACCAGCAGCCACGACTGGTGGTGGATGAAGCCCTGCACCGGCACTTACGTGCTAGTAAAGTTGCAAGGTACCCATGTCACTAACTACCCAATCCATCGCTTTGTCTAAGACGACCCACAGCCTGTCCGAGTCGGAGTCACCACTACAGTCTTGGCCTGGGATCCTGTCGTAACTTGGATGATTGTCCCAATTAAGGCACGACGCGGTGGATGCTATGTCGGGTTCATTTCCCTCCCGGGCCACTCTACTCCTCCCGGGTGTCTCCAACTCTCCATTCTGTGGACGCGTGACTATGGTGTAGGTCTCGTGAATCTGCCAGTGAAACCGAAGACTGTTTTCGGGTCCCACGGCACGAACACTTTGGTAGTGCCAACTGCGTGCGATAGCAAACCTTGACCAATCACTCCCATGTACAGGTATCCTGGCCCCCAAGGCATTTTGCTCTCAGCCCTAATCAGGAAATCTCTATTTTGAATTGTCTGATGATAGATCAGCCATACCTTGGGAGAGTTCAATACCTTGCGCCACCCTACCAAACCCCCCATTCATGACTTTGGCAGTGTGATCTCTGTCACAACCAATTCTAGTTTCAGCAGGCGCAATGTGTGCCGTACCATGGTGTTTTCTTAGACAATGATAGTAGACATTTCGGGTTATCCGTTTATTGGTGCGTCTCTCGCGCCGCCCTTACAACCAACATACGGGGCCTGACTCCTTAAACTGTAGAGTCTTCGAGGTCATAATTTCAAGTCTATGCCGACTCACTAGGACAGTCACAAGATCAGATCACGCGATGGACATGGTCCGAGGGTTCCTTGATCCTTGATCCTCGAAGGAGGATCTTCTACGATCTCCAAGTACCGAAATCCTATCAAAGACAGTCATTGGGTTCACCCGTGACCCAGCTAGCCCTGTGAGTATATGGCCGTATGCTTCGGGTTTCGGCGCGAGTTATCCGCACTAGATGAAGCTACTGGAAGGAGCTCACCGTGTCTGTGCAACTTGTAAAGGGCTTGCTGCTCCTCCCCATTGCCTCCCTTCGCACGCCGAATACCTTATCTTCCCAGCGCTCGATAACTCCCCGTCTTCCAATGCGCCCTAAATCTCAGAACCTGAGATATACGTAAGGATAGGTAAAATCAACTCACGATCGATGTGAACGGTGCGTGTGAGCAATGCATTGAACACTTTGAGGGCTGGGAGTCATCCGCGCAATTACGTAGGAATTGAACCTGTTCAACTTGCTCCACTTCCACTGCGATACACATGATAAGTTGACCTCACCGTACAATCGTTGTGTTTATCACTAGGATGAAGATTGACAGCCTTACCATACGATGTCAACGACTTTATAGAGGCACGCTCTAAATTGTATGGCCGAGGAGCCGAAAAACAACTTTGTAACGGGTGAAGCCGGAACAAAAAGGAGAAATATGTATTACGTGGAAACTCCCGGTTCCACGTGGGAAATGTGCCATGGGATTCCTGTTAGTTATCCTAAACTTCCCTTCCTGCCATGGGGCGGACTGAATGAAAACCTTGGGCGTAGCGCCCAGGAGGACCATCGCCGACTGCACGGACTCACATAATCCAGAAAACGGGGATCGGAAGATGATCTACATCACGGTATGTGCATGTAGTGTTATGTAGGGTGCGTAAACGGGTTCTGGTCCCTTGAATCGACCTTTATGCAATGGGACCTGAAGCCAGGGAACAGGCCGCAGCCCGGTCATCTGCTCATCTAATTGCGTGGGCATGAGTGGCGTACAGAACTTCGAAGACAGGGTCGTAACTGATAAGAAGATCGTACATCCTTGACTTTTGACAGATGCTGTAGCGGATGGAGGACTTGTACAATGTGCTACACCGATATACAGACTCCCAGACTGATTTCAAGTTACCGTGTGACAGCTCCATTGCCATCAAGCAATGATCATGAAAATTACCTGAGATTGCCATCAAGAAGCTCTCTCGGTAGTAATAGTGACAACTGTACTGTACGTACTGTACGTACTGTACAGCCTCTTTTTCTCTTGATCAATTCAGGGGGATAACAAGTGAATGTCCGACACGGGATACGCACGCATTCAGGCATCCGGACCGCTCCAGCCGACCGGGCCGCAGTACCTTTCCACGGGTCGCACGCAGCCACTCAACGGCTTCTACTTGCTACGTGGACCGTCGCCGCTCCTTCGACAACGTCGACAGCGAGGAGTTTCCCGGAATTCGTAATCCATGAAGTTAAACTTTGAATCTAAGTATCAGGTACGCTCTGTAACCAATGGCTTACGTACATTGTACTCACAGCTGAGTGGTGAATTCCTCTGTTACTCCACTTCAGCTCAGCGACGGGAACGAGATTCCCGTTATCGGCTTCGGTTCGCTAGTACACATTCGGCTTAGGACCTTGGAATATCTTAGATTTCTTTTCAAGGTACCTATGAGCTCGAAGGAGAAAATCCGTACCGAGCAGTCAAGTGGGCACTAGAGGTACGGTTTTGGAACAGCGAGGTACAAACGGCATACTTTACCCCGAGTTCGGATCTCATAGGCAGGTTATCGTCTCATCGTGCGTTGCTTCTTCCAGTCCTTCCGCTTGTCCTCCCATCCAAATATATAGGACTCCGCAGAGTGGTATGAGAACGAGCGTGAATGCGGTCGAGCCATTCTTGACTTTTGCAATGAGTCCGGTGTATCGCGGTCGGAGATCTTTTATACCACAAAGTTGAAACATAATGCTGGCGTGGATGCCACAAGTGAAGCAATTAATCGCTCTCTAGAACTCTGCGGCCTAGGATACATTGACCTGTATCTTATTCATGGACCATGGGGCGGCCCCGATGCGCGATTGCAAGCTTGGGAAGCATGTGTTGCAAGCCAGAAGGAGGGAAAAGTGAAAAGTATTGGGATCAGTACCTTTGGGAAGCGTCACATGCAAGAGTTGTTTCAAAGTGGACTGCCTCTACCCGCGGTTCACCAGGTGAGTCAGGACAAATGACCACTGGTAATTCCAACTCAGTGAAACGTTTTGCGTCCAAAGATCGATTTACATCCATTCATGACTCGCACCGAAATTGTGGAGCTTTGCAGGTGTCACAGTATTGTTCTTCAGGTATGTACATTGCTTCGGTACCGTGGTGATTATCAGACGACGAACACACAGGCATGGGCTTCGCTCGCCCGGACGATGCGCTTTGAGCACCCAACAATTGTTGGCCTTGCGAAGAAGTACGGGAAAGAACCAGCCCAAATTTTCCTCCGCTATTCATTGCAGAAGGTTTAGCTTCGGCTTTTTTCGTATTCTCTCGCTTAATCCGTCCTATTCTTCGGGTAGCGTTTTGTTCCGCTTGTCAAATCCGCACACCATCCTCGGATACTCTCTAATGCAGACGTGTTCGATTTCGAGTTGGATCCTACTGAGATCAAGGTGTTGGATGAACTAGACGAATGTGCGTCCGTTTCCAACTGATTCTCGCACTTATGCTCAACGCAATTAACCAGATCTAGTGACTGACTGGGATCCGACTGATTGCCCGTAGTTGCCGTAAAGTTTGAAAAGCTAATTCAGGGGAGGTTTGTCGACGGACCCTCCCGTTTCGTGATCTGTCATCGTGTGAGACTAAATAAATGAAAGGTCGATCAAAACCAATTTTGCCACGTCTTCCGATACTGTAATGGGGAGGCATGCTCCCACCCCCGATCGGTCGTTCCGCTCTGTATTTCAGATGCTCACTGGCACCCTCAAGTTCAATACGCGAGTATGATCACTTGTCGATTAGTTTGAGCCATTCAACCCCAGGTAGTACATTCCTACAATTGTACATGGGATGCTTTGTCTGCTGCAAAGCAACACAATGTGGGCTGGGCCGACACTTGCAACGTGACAACGTCAGGGCGTTCGGGATCAATATTTTTCAGCCACGCGTTATCCTCATGCCGGAGCGGGGCTTTCTTTCCGCCGGCAACTTGAAGTCGGTGAGCCAGATAATTATCATCGTTTGTGCTGCATTGGGATAACTTCTCATGCGATGTAAGTTCGCGCGGTAAATCGGAAAAAAGTGTCTGTTCCCACAAACTGATGTCTCCGTTGCTGACATCATCACGAATCTAGAAGCGGTCGAAAGGACAAATATATGGTCACTTTGGGCGCTTGTCGCAAGCCGTAAGCGCAAAAGGATCGAAACTACACTTAAGTTAGATGGTATTGCTTTCAGAGTCGTGCTGAGACGTTGTTAAGAGGGCTCGATGGAGAGCCAATCAACTCGCTGGGTTTTAAATTACACCCCGCGAGAAGGTAACAGAAATAAACACCGGGGCAAGAATGAAGAGTTTGTCTGTCACCGTCATTCCCATCCATAGACTACGCAGGCACGCATTCACCGCGCCGCAGGGTTTGTGTGGGTTGTGGCTGCCTTGCAAGCGCACCCTCCTGCTGACTATGTCACTGGATGTATCGGAGCGCGGGGTGCCAGCTTGAGCTTGTCCCCCCCTCACGATCAAATCTTGTCCGGTTCAACTTTTTTGCACCCAAAGATGGGTCCGAGTCTCCATGCCTGGGAGGCCAACATGCTCCAGTTCCAGGTTTGTCTTACACCCTACACACGATAGACAGAGAACCCCTGAAGCGCAGCCAGCCCTCAGGACACGGACGGTCCCGACAGACTGGTTACCAATTGGCTCAGGCTTCTGTTCTTACAAACAGAATCTGAAACAGTTAAGTTGCTGGGGCCAGGCTTGTGAAAATCGAGCCCCGTGTCCGAGTTCTTTCGTCGAGGCGCTTCCCTAGCTTCGGATGGGACAGCGCATGACATGAATAGAGTTCTCTGTAAAGGCGAACACGTTACGCCTATCATCTGTGGTTCTAACCCAAACAGGCGAACGCAACGACCGGACGTAGGACGCCGCAGCGTAGTTTGCTCAAAACGTATTCTCCGTGGGACTCCCAGAACTTTCTCATCAGTATCGGGTACGGGCCGTAGCCCAGGATGCAAAAAAAAATAAAACGATGACTATACTTCGCGCACCCCTGGGCGCTTCGAGCACATATGCGAATAAATCCCCGCGATATGATAGGTCTCCAGTACCGCCGAATCACCCCCCTCATACACCATCCTTACATAACTGCTTTCTATTTTCAAAAAAGCAAGATCTGCTTGTACACACAGTTCTTTCCAAAAGTCACCTGCTGATATTCAAATCATATCCCGGGGAACATTTTTCGGCTGCAAGCGAGAGGAAAAGGAGTTGCTTCGACGTTTTGCCGCCCATTGTAACAATTTCGGTGACATGAGGACTGCGTCATGCTTCTCCATAGCGTGGGCTCAGAACTTCCGGGCAATCACCCCTTAAAAGGGACCACGGTCTCTTGTCTGGATCGTCGCATACTATTTCGCACCTCAACTATGGATACGCCTGCAGGACGTCGCTCCTCCCATGTTGCTTCTGACGTGCAACATTTTATAGGCTATGTGGAAACAACAACTGACGCCCTTCGCCTAATCATGGCCGCACGTCAGGGCATTATCCCACGCATCACTCGGCGGCTCAATGATTCGGAACGCAGGTCGATGATAAGAAGCGGCGCTGTGTTCGTCTTTTGTGTCGAGGAGAGTGGGATTAAGCGTTGGACAGAGGGTCTCTCTTGGTCGCCATCGCGGATCGTGGGCAATTTCCTAGTACGCCGTTGCTTTCCGTTCGCAGTCATGGTTACGCCTCACAGGACTGCCACTATGCTCAGATGTATCGTGAAGTCGGCGAACGAAACTCAACCCGCGGGACAGATACTGCGCTGCTTCCCCCAGGAACGTCTACCTTCCGCGTTGCCCCGCCAGGCTCTCCCGTCACCACGTATTATCATGGAAGATCGGATGCTGGTGCCAGTGGTGTTAGGGACTTTGGTGGAACGGTGCGACCGAGCGGTTTGATAAAGAAGGTACGGTCATGCGCGTTTTTTGTCGTCCATATGAGCACCTCGTTGACTCGCGTGTAGACCATTACCGTGAAGGTGTCCGGAACGGACCACCATCTCGTTTCTTATTATCGAGAAGAAGACATTGCGCGAGGTCTATTACAACGTCCAACCAGTCGGCCTGATATCATGGCGCTTACCATCCCCCCCGAGATGGTACGAGCAACGAACTTCCGTCACCCACCCCATGTAGACATCGGTCCTGATGGGAATGCACATATGTAAAGAAAAATTTCCACGCCTCTCATATAATGCGGAAGGATGACATTTGGTGTTATGTACCACCTATCACTAGATATGATGCCGAGGAGGCCGACTCATCCAGGCGCCAGTCGGACAGGGCCATGTTGTCTTCCCCACCCAGCAGAGCGGCGCATCCTTCAAATGATGCGCCCGTGTACCCCATTCAGCACAGCGAGATGTCTGCAGGACGATTGCCATCTAGCAGTTATACTGCAGCGGCTGCACCCCCGAGTCGTCCTTCTGGTTCTCACATTTCCCAGGTTCCTATAACGGACCCAGCACGGCCCGTGCCACGCACCCATTACTCGTGGCCACCCCCATCTACCTCCGGTGACCCCAGAACATCGTCTACTCACGGCGCCCGGCCTTCAGTGACGTGGCCACATCCCGGAAACAACAACTTTCCCGACCCGAATCCCGCCGCTCAACATGGCCCTTATTATTCATCACAGCCACAAGCACATCATCAGCCACCACCACCACCACTGGCACCACCACTTACTACCTCCCCCAATGTCAACCCACGAGAGCTCTACCTTTCCCCGCAATACGCACGAACAACTGGTACATCGGGGTGGACCTCACGAACTCCAACCTCTCCGGATAATATCACTGACAGGCGAATCTCGACGGCGCACACTCTGGGCTCCATAACACCGAATCAACCGTCTTACACTTCTTCATATCTAGATGAACAACATCGGAGAGACGGATACGACGGCGCATCGCAGCGCGGAGCCTGAGACACACACAGCGTTGATTGGGGGTATCAAGGAGACAAACTCTTCTCCATACAGAAAAACTCTGGTTGGGGAAACGGACCTTTTGGACGATGAAATGACATTTTTGACGGCCCCGAAAGCTATGGTATTTTTGGCCCCGAGGGTAGGGGGAGGACTGTGCCTCTATCGTATTTCTGTGGATCGCAGCAGTTTACTACAAGTTATGGGTGCGGTGAGGTCCGATCATACTACTAGGATGATGTCTCGTGGTCTCACCTGAGTCATTATGTACGATAAACTAACAATCTCGCTTTTTTTTTTTTCCAAAAGTGGGTGTAGAAGAAGAGTAACTACTACTAGGTGGTGCATCGCTGTCGGTCGAAGCACTGAAGCGATGTGCAAGCTGTGTCACAAAAAAAAGGACAATATACCAGGTGGACTCGGACAAAACCGTTGAATTGAACGACTTTTGTGAAACATTTTGTCCGTTTTGTCCGACTTGGCCGTGAAGAGCACAGTGAGCAGAGCATCGGACTCGAGAGTTTTTTCGACGGTTCATTTCGCGTACACATATACACCCCCCTACCATGGTGACCGTCACTTTCTAAGACACCGTAGCCACGAGGTGGAGCACAGCGGACAGCGCGGGGTCACGGAGGAGTTTCATGTTTCTCCGTCCGTTCATCGATAATCGGCTCGGACCACATCAGCGTAGTACAGTACGTACAATTCCACGACCACCACTGTACTGATGTACTAACTCCCCTCTTCGCCTTCGCCTTCGCCACTCACACACAGCACCCTTTTCGGTGTCTCCGGCTGGCTATCCGCCGCTACCGGTACGTCGTTCAATAAAACCGCGAATATTCGCATGGCCCTCGACACTGCCAAAGAAGCAGCGCTTTGCCGGGTTTTCCCATAGGACGACGTCCAGCTGTCGTGCGTAGTTGAGGACGTATTCGTAGTCGGCCTGTGACGCAAACGCAGTATACAAGAAACCTGAAAAGCCGGGTAAGTCATTCTGACTAACGTGAAAACACAAAACGCAGAATTTGGCTCGAGGAGAACTGTCTGGGCTCACCTTCCTGCGTCTTGACTCGGTTGCGCTCTAGCTCCCATAGCCGGATCTGATCCTGCACGGTCACAGGAAGCAGAGGCTTCTAGAGGGATGTCAGCAGTAGTTATCTCATTGATGCGTTAGCGACGTACGTTCTTACGCATATGTGGATGCGCATAGGTGGTGAGATAGCTAATGATCTGATGGCAACACAACTGGTCAGTATCGGTGTCCTAGTAGTTCCCGGTGCCCCCATCCAACCCGAGACAAAAATAAATAAATAGACCGCTCCCCACCTGATCTGCCGTGATGCCATTTACGAGGGCCTTTCGAACGCTTTCGCGTGTGATCGAGCCCACCACTAGATTTGGAAAACGGGATTTTACGGATACAAACAGGTTCAGGACGGCAGTCTGAAGCGGGTTATCTACCGTTGAGGTCAGAGGACGGAGAAACGGAAATAGGTACACGATGCGTTGCGGTGCGCAACAGGCAGCACATACCTGTATATGCGTAAAGACGGTAATTTGTCTCGAGCACAATGAACCCTTGATCCTGGGCACCACTCGCATTTGTAGCTGTCGGCAACGGTGGGAGCGAAGACGTCAACGTCGTTGCTAGGCGTGTCGGGCTGAAGCGACGAGACGAGGCCTGCAGTGCGGGATGTTAGTAAATTAGGGGGATCACGCAGAACAGACGCTTTTGCCTTGCGCTGCCAGATGAGACCATAATCGCGGAGATCTTCCAACATTGCCCGTTGTGTATCGCTTAAGTTCTCCGTTGAATACTCCTGACGATTACGATCGATCAATTTTTCTCCGAGTCGGAGAGGGGGTGTGTAATAATCTCTCACCCGTCCAAGCTCCGTGGTCGATAACATGAACAAGAAGCTGAGAACCTCTACAAGGTCCATTTGCCGTTCCTGGTGTCATCCCAGATTGGCTGATGAGCCGGCAGGATATGGTCAGGGATCACCGCTCTCACCTCAACCATTTGGAGATACTGCAACAAAAGCTCCCAAAGCTGGGCATGGGGCGTGTGCAACAAGAATTGAAATCCGGAAGATGTGATCTGAAGTTGCCCCCTATCGGGTATCAGGGTCAATTTGCCGCGCAGAATGATTAAACACGCGTACTGGTTCATGGCCATGAGGCCATTGCGCTGCAACAGAAAGAGGACGCCCTGAGAGGGTTTCATGGGCATCTGACCGGACCCAGAAGAGACCATGTAGTGCAGAATGGTCTTGAAACGGTTAGTTGGACGTAAGATGTGCCCCTAGTCCCCACGTACCTCCCAGCGCTCAAGTGCATATGCGTCTAAAGTATCAATAGACGGGGGAGATCGTTTTTCGTCAGGTTCCGCTGGAACGCCGAAGCTGGCACTAGTCCCACTGAGGCGAGATCATCGATAAGTGTGCAGAAATCATCGTGTAAGGTTAGTTTCAGATGTACCCCCCAGTGATAGCATGTCGCATGCTAGTCTTGAACGCAGGACTCAGTCCAAGTTTACTAGCGGAGTTGTTTGACAGAATGTGTAGTTGCGTGAGCGAAGTGAGAGCAGCATCGAAACGGCTAATTGAATGCGCGGTCACATTTTTTAACCAAATGGTAGAGTGGTATAACGCCCACGGTTTCCCCTCTTTTGTCACCCAGGAAGACATTGTCGATATCTGAATAGGCGACTCGAGCCACAAAAGGTTCATGACAATTTGCCGCTCGACAGCTCCCAGGAGGCTTAATGTCGTATCAGAACAGGCCCAGAAAGACTTGTCATATTGAAGCCTACCGAAATATGGAAAGACATGAGGAAGGACGTTGATATAGGCGAGTCAGAGATGTTTGGGACTGAGTTTGGAGAAACGGAAGGAGTGCGTGAACGTTACACTCTTGTTTGTTCTCGGGGTTTACAGTGGCAGTGGGCATCTATCTTTCCCTCAAAGCAATCACTGAGACCCTTATTATCTCGGAGTCCCAGGATATGTCGTTGTCGACGTTGAAGGTGACTCGGACGCGGCGCGGCGTTGCTGATACTCGGATGTTAAGTTAGATGATCAAAAACAAGATTATTTTTTGTAGTATAAGTTTACAGTTTACAAGTACAATACAATACGGATTCATCATTCATGCACACAACCTGGAGAAGGATTTTTGGTCAGCAAATCTCAAAAAGGTCCAACTGATCACTCGCGCTGCCAGAGTCAGACATCCATTGGAAGGACTACTGCCCTCATCGTGCCGACCCCCACCTGGCGCCCAGCGCACCAACCAACAGGAAGGCGGTCCACGCTCCACTCAGCTAAATGGGTTCAGCGAATGAAAGGGGAAATATGGACGTTCGGTATTGAGGGAGTACTCCTTGCAAGGAGGGCACTAGAGTGGAAACTGCGAATTTCGGCGTGGTTTCATCATCTTGGCAGAGCGAGTGACAAACATCAGATCCGGAATAAGAGTACTTACCAAGCGGATTCATATCAACTTCATTCAAATGCAGAGGGAGCCTAAATAGAGACGGACGATAGGTAAGCACACCATTCGGCGGTCACGGAGGACAGGGGGTTGATATCAGACAAAATGGTGCTGGCAAGCACACTGCGCGTTATTAAATAACGCCCGTCTGTTGCGAACAGACAGCTCTATTCCTCGGCATGGTCGTGTAAGACGGGGAAGAGAATAAAGTCATCTTTGAAGAGAAAAGAGAATTGCGACTTACAGAAATCTCCTAAACAACAACAAAGAGTTAAAGAAATTTTCATTTTTAAGTTTTGGACGAAAATATGGTCCGTGCGCGGATTATATAAGTCGAAATCACGTGCATTCAGGCTGATGTGCGCCGCGCGCTTGAAGCGTTGAATCACTTCTTTCAGCTTTTGCCAAACACACCGACGACGACGACAAAGCCTTCTTTCGCAAAACTTATGGACAGAGAAGTGTCTGTAATTCCGCAGCGCCGTACCCATCAAGAGATTATCGATGTCGATGAGCTCGATGATGAGCAAGATCTACGCCCATCTAGACGATCCAGACTCGCTGTACCAGAGGACGATGCTTTGACAGAGATCATAATACTAGACAACGACGAAGGATCACAATCTGGGCCTTCCACGCGACCGAGGCACCCAGGTAAGGCTATTCTTGCCTTTTCCGTACTCTCCCTCTTAATTTGGTCATCTTCAAGGTGCCCGATTACGCTCTCCTCCCCCGCCGGTACAATTCAATCACCCTCCCCCTCCGGTACCACCTATACCATCACGTCCTCGTCCGCGGCGTCCGCAATACATTTTCCCCCAAGATATCATCCGCCCAAATGAGGAACCTTTCCCGTTTGAAAGGTCCTTTTCGGCAAGACCTACATCTCACCCTCCTAGGGATGTTACACCATCTCGTCATCATCCATTAATCAACCTAGGCGGTGGATTTTTCCCGCTGAACCATCAACGCGAAAGTGAATTACTTCGGCATCAGCAGGCACAGGACCAGGCTCGCCAACGCTATTTCGACCGTCTCCGCATTGCGCGGGGTATACACCAACGCCATGGTTTTCTCTCGCAGACAATTGGACGCATATTTCCGACATGGCTCTTTGGAGATCCAACGGAGGACGAAATTATGGATGCCCTCTCGTTTTCTGAGTTGGCTGCTACAGAGCCTGGTCCATTTGAGCTCGGAGATGACCGCGCACCATTTCGTCGTGTCCCAAGCGAATACCGCGTTGCCTACACCCACCCGTATCCTCCTGCTCCTGGCTTCACACATGATTTTGAGTCACCGTCTCCTTCCGTTACCGTTATTGACGTGGACGAAGAGCCGGGTCCCAGTACCAAAGCATTAGGATCTTCCACTCCAACCAAGAACAACGAAAACCTGAATACACTTGTCTGCGCTCGCTGCTTAGAACCCCTCGTCTTGGGTGGGAGTAACATGTCCGAAGATGAGCGTTTCCGTCGTCGACTCTGGGGTCTACGCTGTGGACACATGCTCGATGGTCAATGTGTTGCTGAGTTGATGAAGCCACAGTGTGCATCTGATCCAGAGCTCGACGTTACTGGCATCGAATCACCGTCTTTCAAGTCACGAGGCCAGGACGAAACCCCGTCCCGTGCTGTTGCACAGTCCCCACCCTTAGGCAACGCGGAGCCCCTTGACGCGACATCACCCTTGCAAGCTACAAATGCAAGAGGGAATCTCCATACGACCAAGCGGCCACCTCAATCATCGCAGTCTATTGAGCCCACCAGCGAACAGGCTATGAACAGCTCCATACGTTCGCGCTTACGGCCACGAAACAATACCGGACACGTCACCCATATAGCGTCGTCGTCATCGTCGTCTACGCCACGCCACTCTTCTCTCCACCCTTCATCACAACCTGCTCCAACGATGGGCAACACGGTGCATCAATCCAAGAGGCGGTCCAAAGGTAAGGGTAAGCAAAAAGTAAAGGAGCCATTGGTCCTTGGGCGACACGAATGGCGCTGCCCTGTGACCCTTTGCGAACGCCTGCATCTAAGCCTCCATGTCGAGTCTCAAGGGTGGGTCATGGATGAAACACAAGGTGCAATCGCTATCTTTGCGTGATGATGTTCAGGTGAGTTGGCATTCTTACTCTTACCTCATCAAGCTCAAAAGTCTGTGTAGCGCCCACCACCTTGGTGTCCAGGTGTTACCTTACCCCTCACCCTTATCGTGACCCCAGTTCCCCCTTCGGGTTGTGCGTTTGGATGAACAAACGTTGATTAAAATAATACTGCTCTTTCTCACCACATGGGTGCTGTCGTCTCGGTTGATGGTGTCACCATCTACGTCAGTTTCAGGTCCTTGCAAAGTTTCAAATATACCTTCATGGCTTGCGGACACTGGGAACGATGTGATCAATCAAGGTGCTAGCAACCATCTGACGGGTCCCTTTTGATGGTTTTCCACAACTTGGCGGTTTCGTCGTGTTGATTCTGCACCGCCAAATTCCTTTGCCATCCTCAGATCTGCATGGATTGGATGACTTCTGCTTCCTGGTCATAGTACTGAGCAAGTCTCGGTCATTGTTATGGTCTTGCGAACGATATCTATTCAGGTGAGAACACCAACAAAAATTTTGATCCGTGTTTGATTTGATAGGCATGAGTGATTCTTCTCAACGATGTTGGATTCAATCAAACGAGCCATTCGTCTCGCGCTAATAACGGCATTGCCCCAGACCCTAGAATGACTGCGTTGAAGTTGTTGAAATTACAGCGCTCAACACGCGTCTTAATTAATCACGGAGATTCTCCTCTGAATGTCCCACCGCTGTGCAGCCTCTTCTCGCGTTGATATTGGCACATTTCGGTGTCCTCGCGAAGCACTGCGCACGGGTATTTCATGGGAGTTAGTAGGTTCGCCCGATATACAGTGGCAGCCGCATAATATCCCAACAATTTTCATGACTCTTGAGCTGGCCCTATGCATCATTTACCCAGTGCATTATGACATTGTTGACGTGCTGTGTTGATTCGATACGACAACGGGCGCGAGATGGGAAATCCGCAAAGTCCGCAAAGCAACTCTCTGACAGATAATCACGTGATTGGCCAACTGAGTCGTATTCAAACGCGTTCACACAACGGATGGTCATTCCCGCACTTTGTCCGCAAATTATGAAAGGCACCAACATTCTCATTTCCCATGAATCAGGGTCAAGAAGAACGATGTCCTATATTTGGAAGCCAGCGTCAAGGAACGCTTCCGTTTCACAAGCCTTATCACTTGTGCGGCGCACGTCCGATATCACGGTCATGTCTCCCCGCAAATGGCGGTTCAGGTTGCAACAAATTAACATCGCGGCCATCCTCGGCACAGGAGAGAAGGTGCCTTTGCCGCAATAACTTCTCGCCCCTGTACTTTTATTCGTTTTCTGGCTCAAGGAACCCGAGATGATTTTCAAAAGCCTTTCTGGCGTACGTTGTTCGGCATCAGCCGCTGGCGCCGCACCCTTTTTTTTTGAGAGACAGACGTTTTCAAGACGTGACTCCTGGGACCATCTTGAGTTGTTGTTGGTGAGACAGACGCTTAGTGGTACGGGTATGGCGGCGATTTTTCACGATCACGGCCCTTATCAGTGTGCGTCTTGCTTCATTCAGGGCTGCGCCCAAACGTTCTTTCAGTCACTTAAGCGCTTGTTGTTCCATATGGAGCTTTTTTTTTTTTTGGCATGATTAATGATGATGGATGGGGCGGGAACATTTTGAGTTTGGAAACGCACAGTTGTTCCAAAAAGTTTGTTCGTTCATCACAACATCATGCCAAACGAGAAACTTGAAAAAAAAATATTAAGTCACCGTCCGCAGCTGAACGAACGCTTCCGGGACTCGCCGGTTTCCCGGTACTCCCTTCTATTCCCACAGCCAAAGATTATATACCTTCTGATCGGCCCCTGTGTGTGTTGCATTGGTGAGGTCTTAACGTAGTTGGAACCCTGGCTGTCATGCAAAGAAGGAATATGATGTGTTCTCGTAAGTTGTCACCGAACTCAACTCCTGGCTCCGTCACGTTTTTGCAACCTCAAAATCTAAAAAAGACTCTTGACGACGACGGGTGCGGTGAGCTTATAAGCGTTTTCTCTTGCCCCAACTGGAAACTTTCAGTTGACTTCAGTTGTCGGAACCTATTTACAAGTTTATTGAGAAGCTTCAACAACAACACGTGCGACACTTAAATGGTTATCGCGTTTGGGACGACCCCCGAAAAGAGGGTCAGGGGTCACAATAAGGTCATGCGACCACACACACGAGCGCAAGTTCCAACTGGAGATAAGAAAAGGTCGATTTTACTATATGGTCAATTTATTTATCCCTTGTGCCAGTGCGCATGACAGTTCTGTAATTGCGAAAAACGACTATCGCTCTTTGGTAGGTTATTGTAATTGGGGACACACTTTGCGGTCGGTCAAGTTGCGGACCCGATTGATTGTCAATGCGGAAAGGGATCCATTCCGATTTGGAACGCCACCAAGTATGGGGGGGCGCGATTTGGGGGAGCTCACGTGCAAAATAGTAATCATTCCGGCTTAATTTGTTTCCCTCGTTTTGGTGTACGACCCATCCCCGGCTCTGTGACTGTTTTCCCGCGGTGTGTCTTCCTTCTACGTCCTTATGGTTCAGAACGTTCCTCGACTGACTGTTCAACTCAATGCCCTTACAGTCTACGTACTACCCTATGACGGACCTCATCGCGCTAGTGGTAGGCTGGGTCATCGCCATTACTAGTTTGAGATGATGATACAGAGCGTCAAAACTTCAGGTGTACCTTCTGAGATCTAGTAGTTCGGCTTGTTGTCCGTTTTACAACCGAAAAATCCGAAACTTTCCACAGCCCCATCACTTTGACGAACCGAGATCGGCCAGTACTGTTTTTTTTTGTAGGTGTGTGCCCCGGCAGCCCTGAGCGCCCCGTCACTCACTGGCACCAGAAAAAGCGCCCTTGCTACGTTTGCAGGGGCCCAGACCCTGAGCTGATGTACTACTACTACAGAGTACCAGACCCCAACTGTACTAATGGGAACAAGCAACGCATCAAAAAGAAGCCGGTTGAAGGAGCCGGCCAACTGGTTTTTTGTTTTTGACTATTGAATTTCCAAACCCCCATGCGTTCGTTGTGGTTGCGCGAGGTGATGACTCAATTTCTCAAATGGGTATATCACAGGGTGAGTTGCCAGTCCGCCGGCGGTTTTTTTTTTCGTCACCCTGCTTACTTGCTCCGGAAACGTTTGGTTTTTTCTTGCTGCAGATTTCGGTTTTTGGTCAGGAACTGCTAGTAACGCCACAAGTTCTATGACGTGTGGACCGGCAACACGGACGGGGAGGGGGGGAAATTGAGGTTCAAGTTGGATCAAAGCACGCGCAAGAGCCAAAAATAAATAAATCACGCTAGGGATTTAGAGAGGAATTATGTGTCCATGCTGCCCATTGACGTACGGCATCATACGATTGGATCAAATGAGTAGTAAACTGACAAGCCCGGTCACTTCAATCATGTTTTTTCCCCTTTTCTTTCCCTGTTCCATTACTACTCTTGTTCGGTTGCAGTGTCGTAGCGCACCCATACAGTAACGGTGATCCAGTCTAAGAAGGATCGTTTCCTCCGACGATCATTTCCCATCTCCGTTTTCTCCCTGTTTCATCCACATACCCCATATCCAAATGAGACAGGCCGACCGGGAACCGTCGGGTATGGGTATCTATTCTGGTTGCGTATTTAACTGAGATGAGACCGCACCAAAAAGAAGCTACTTACTACTGTAGTACTTACATTATATCCTTGTATCCCACTGCCCGCACATGAAACATTTCCTCGAAGAAACGAATACTTGTGGTATCCGATTGCACAGCGCTTCTCTCCGTGTTCGAGTTTTGTTGTTTTTCCTCTGAGCTTGACTACTAGTAACGCAATATTTTTGTTTGCAACGCCCATGATCGCCGTCGGTCTGCAGTGCATTCTAAAAAAAAAAAAATCTCAGTGCAGATTTTCCGTTGAATCTGTGGTTCCTCCGAGTCGGCCGAGATGTGTGTATCCCATGCGTGGTCACTGGCTAACTCACAACCGACGTCGCTGCGATTTATTGAGGCCTCATGTTTTGAAAGATCAGATTTGGACGTCTGAAAGTACTAGTAGTAGTACCAACACAGCCAGCGCAAAAACAAGAACAATATCATCGGCATGCGCCACCCTTAGCCTAGGGCTGCGTTGTCGTCATCGGTTGGGGGGATTATGATTTTTTTACGATATCACACACCGCAACGAGTGGCAAACTAGCTCTTATGGGTGGATCGGGCATGTCTAACGATCATTTGATTTTTCGGTTATGTATCCCTAGTTGCAAAGAGACCAGTGCCAGTAGTGTGTGTGTCGGGGGCGGGCGCGGTCAGCGCTTAACTACTAGTGACTACGGGGCACTTTCACTTGCTCGACAAGTGCACACACATGTTTTTTTTTTGCAGTGTCGTCGTATTTTCAAAAAAAACAATATCCACAATGGCACTAGCGTGTGTGTGACGACGGTTAATTTTTTTAATAGTTCTGTCAAACAAACAACCGTGATGACGGACCCACCAGCTCCGTCCCCTGGGCTGGGCTCTTCAACCCGTTGGGTGGATCTTTGCGCCACGCCGGCAACATGGCGATACAGTTCAGAAACGACGAAGCGTTGCTCCCGGCGCGAATACGTTGAAATCTATCCACTACAATACTATACAAAGACTTCGCCATCTGACGCACGATTGATTGGACGTTTTTTTACATTATCCATAAACGGCGGGAAAAAAAAAAAGAAGTGGTGGTAGTGGTGGTGGTGGTGGTGGTGGTAGGGAAGTGGGGAAATCCCCATAATAAAATTCTCCGGTGATCACGGGTTGTTCAGTTGGGGCCTTTCTTCTTTTCAGTTTCTTTTTCCTCCTGGAGATGTTGATTGGAGATGAAAGTCAAATTGGCAACTTGTCTATAGAACCTCTGAGGTGTTTTCCCACTCCCACTCCCCCACTCCATCCCGACCTTTGATTTTATTTTATTTTCCAATATACCTCCATGATACGATGATTCGAATGCGGAGCTAAAACATGATGACAAGAACAGTACCACACGCACACATGAGGCACACCATCACAAATTTTCCCAAAAAGAAAAAAACCGTCCGCCACTCTTTGATCAGGTTGGGGGGTTCTCTCCAGCAAACCCGGGAAGAGATAGCCGAAGGCCTGATTAGACTATAATCGTCCCACATGGTTGACATACTAGTGATCTCAGAATCACGAAAAACCTATCGTTTTATGATAGACTAAAAGTCGTCCCCACATGTTTGCATCTCATTGATCTCAGAGATATGAAGCATCACAAAAAAAAAAACCTTGTAATTCCTATTTCTGGCCAAATTGCAGCTCGGGTTCGTGATAGGGACGACGACTAGGACTGCGGCTGCTGTATGTACTGATGCAGATGCGAAAAGGGGGGGGGGAAGCGAATACCTTTTTTTTTTTTTCCAGTTAACGCTTGTCAGTTTTGCTTTCAGCATTCATGGGCGCTGAAAGAGGAGCGCTTTGGTGGGTCTCTGATGATAGCTTACACACAGCCTTTGCGGGCAGGGAAACGGGAGCCCGTCACTACTACTACACGACAGGGTGGCTTCGTTCTTGTATTTTGTTTCTCTTGTCATTTTTGAATGTTCTTGTTCTTGTTGTTGCTGCACTTCTGTCCCATCGTCATGATTCCAGCGGCGGTGCCTGGACATCCCGGTGGCACCGGAATGCGTTCGGATCTTGCTTCGGATCGTTTGGCCGGACGGGATGGCAACACACGTCCTTTCCTTCTGCACAGGATTCACGTTTTTTGCTGTCCGAGGGAGTGAACTGTGTGTGTGTGGTTCCCCGAAAGGGGCTAGGAAGTAGTAAGAGAAACCAATGCCGCAAAGAAATCAAAGCGGTAACGG
>QLPA01001439.1:0-42023 GCA_003313945.1 Lactifluus pinguis
AGAAAGGCAAGACTTTTCAAAAGGAGGAATAAGGCCACGACGAAGACAGCCCATCGCAAAATGGAAGCCCGCCAGGTTAGCGAAGTAGAATTACAGAAGGGAGAATGTATGCGAGGTAGAGAATCGAAGACGAAAAATGAGAGCCCCTTTACACCAGCGAAGCAAAGGACTGTCACGCAGGTGTGGTGGGGTGGTTGATTCCTTTGGAAGGGGTCATTCCCTCCGAGTCTACAAGGATGCGTTTCAGGACTGGTTCCCTCCAGCTTTCCGACCATAAAGCGCCAGATCGCCCGAACGAGTATCTCCTTTTAGCTGATATGCGGCCGCCCAACATCAAAAACGTCCAAGAACCGAGTTTTTGGGGAACCAACAAGATACCGGCTTCAATATCAAGCAGTTTCCATCAGACACTACCCGGGTTGGACTTGATTTCCTGTTTCTAAGAAACCTGCCTGCGAGATCGTTATATATGTGTGTGTTGAGGGTAGTAACGGGCACTGGATATTGTGTCTGTTGCGGGAAATTTATACAGCTTTATGACTTCTGGCGGCCATGCTGGCGTGGGAGTTGAATGTTGACCATATGATCATGAGCACGCGCGGCTAGTGCGCCGCTGCTCCAAATGCGTTCGCACACGCTACCCCTCACGGATTTTGAAGGTAATCCCGACCGCGTCTCGCTTACCGTAGGATCCACAGCTATGGCTGTGCTCTGCCTCATCTCCGGGACGGAGTATAGGCTTGTGATGTGTAAACGGACACGTACATATTGACAGGAGCACTGAGGTAGGCGCCTTCCGATACCGCGGCTTCGCTTGCTTCTTCCATTTATCAGTGGTGTTGTCACGGGTCAGCCTCGGCTCGTCTTTGCAAGCCATAACTAAATTTGAGAGACCTCCTTCTTTAATGTCGGCTTCAAGGCACGACCCGAGCCGTGACAACGCCCATTCATCTTTCTCATACTCGGGGCCTTTACCCACTTTTTTTTTATATTAAAACATCATGCAAAGAAGATCAATTCACGGCCTCACTTGCCCCGTTGTGGAGTATGACTCGGAGACCGACACAAGAACTTGCTCAGACCGTCCTCTTCACCCAACGAGTCGACGGATTCTCCATTTATGACCGAACCAAGCTCTCGTACGAGCGTGCGCGAGCAATCGGAAGGGCGTATGGTACGCGTACTATGACAGGTGTATCGTCGTTACCCCATACCTGATCTCCAATCACAGCCCTGACGGTAGAAGATGTGCTCTTTCTTTCTCCCAAATTTTGGGATTTACATACTGATCCGATAGCGAGCATTGATGGAGCTGCCGCAACACTCCTCACGCTTCAGTATAACCTCTGCGCCGGAACCTTGGCAACCCATCTACCCGAACAACCTAGTCTCGCACCCCTTCTGCAACGCGTGTTGGATTTCGAAGTCTCGTAAGCGCCATTTCGTCGTACTCACACATCTGGAATCATGCTATAAATATAATTTCTTACAGGGGACAGTACTGCTTGACAGAGATTGGACATGGCCTTGACGTGATACACATGGAGACAATAGCAACGTTGCTACCAGATGGGTGCTTTGACATCCATACGCCAATTGAGCGAGCAGCCAAGTATGCTGCCATAACGCCGGAGGATACTCGATATAGCTAATGTCACGATTTGCTGTTTTCAGGTATATGCCACCCACATCACCAGTTTCCCCCGGCTTTTGTTGCATCTCTATCGTATTCGCGCGAACCATCGTTGGTGGAGAGGATCATGGGATAAAGCCATTTGTCTTTCAGCTACATGACGGTCAGTCAATGACTCCAGGGGTCAAAATCAAGTGCGCCATTATCTCTCATCATACTCCACTTGCCGTAAACTGAGTACTGTCTGTTAGAGTTCTACCTCCACGCGGTGGCTCACGCCCTGTCAACCACTGTCTGACATACTTCGATCATGTAAGAATACCACCAACTGCCCTGCTTGGAAGCATCAAAAAACCTAGAGATCCACGCGCTTCCTTTTTCAACAATATTCATCGCGTCGCTGTTGGCACGATCGCGCTGAGCTCTCTCGGCATACCTTCACTACAAATTGCATCTTACATCGCCACACGCTACAGCCAACGACGACATGTCATCGATGCGAGTGGAATATCCAAGCCGATCATTTCCTTCCAGACGCAAAAACAACCCATCCTGGTCGCACTCGCGCAAGCATTCGTTTTAAAGGCAATGCACAAGCAGGCCGTCGCATGGTTTATGGATCCAGCTCTTGACCCACGTGTGCGCCATGCAGTTGCGACGGTGCACAAGGTGGCGATGATCCAAACGGCTCAGGCGGCAAATTTTACGCTTGGGGACAGATGCGGAGCGCAGGGTCTCTTTGAAGCAAACCAGCTTTCTGCGATGCACGTAAGTGACTTTTTCTCCTCCGCTACCAGTACCGACACAGCTCCTTCCTCCAGTCTGACATGCGTGGTATTGCCATTGCCGAGGGTGACTTGTTGGGCATATCTATTCGTGAGTATCCTCCAAGCGCCTTTGACAGTTCTCGTAGTTTCATCCTCGTGCTATATAGGCCTCGCATCGGAGCTACTTCTCGGACGCTACGCATTCGAGCCCCCACGATACCCAGATAGTCTCCTCGCGCGACACGAAAAGGGGCTCTTCTCTGAGCTTCGCGCTTCTCTCGCTTTAGCCACCAGCCATCGCAGTGAAACCTATAACCGGGAAATACTTCCGCGCTCCCTACCACTCATACAAGCGATCGGTCATCGTATATCATACGACGCCGCGCGCGCGGCGCAAGTCGATGGTCCTCTCCTCGATCTGTTCGAAGCTGCATCAGTGCTGCAGGATGAAGCGTGGTACGTCGAGCGACTTGGCATGACACGAACAGAACTACGAGAACGCGAGGCGCGCGCGATCGACAGGGTCTTCCCGCATTTGGAAGAGTACCTCACCCGAATGAACGTCGCGTCATATATCGTCGCGCCGATCGTCTCGGATGAGAAGTGGAAGCAGTTCGTGTCTGGTCTTCAGACGTTTGGAGAGACGAGTAGCGGATGGAGTTCTGGAATTTTCGGCCCACTTCTCGAGAGTAATGTCTCGCCAACGTCACTGCAAGCAACGCATCATCGGAGCGTTCGGTCCATGCTTTGAAAACCCTTTTATTACATTTCGATATCCATTTTTCTCGGATTTTTTCGTGTCTTAGGGTCCGGGTTCACTTTTTCCCCCTTTGATAGGCTAATCTTTAAAGGCCTATTGGACAATAAGAAAGGTTTTCCAATGAGGAGGGGTCGTTTGCTACGTTTTGCGCTGTTACTCACAAAGGACTTGTATCTTTAATTTGATGTATAATTTCGCTTACAGGTTCGCAGCCTTCGAGCAGACCCGTGGAGGTCGATTACTAGTATGATACAACCACGCTGGTAAATCGAGCTTTACATTATATCAGACCATTTGTATCATATGGTATATGTTGGATCAGCAATCATTGCGTCATGGTGCCCGCCGGACCCTCTCATGAACGTGGAAGTGTACGCCTCACGATTCCCGGGGTACCAACTTAACCCAAGCTCACACCTCAAGATGGCGCATACACGCACTTTTCGGACGTCTGGTCCGCTGGGTATATTACATTCCCCACAGAAATAAATCAGACCCGGGGAACGCGCTTCTTTTCGATCGAAAAAAATTTCCATTTGTGAGTTGTCCATCTTGGAGGTTATCTGGGGGTTGCAAATGGGGAAGATCGCCTTTTTATTTTTTTTCAATTTCGGGGGTCGGGGTAATAACGACTCACGTAAAGACATGCCCCGTGATTACCTCGTGTCAACGCGAGATTGGTCAAACGGCAAATGGCGCGGTGGTGTATCTTTTCCCCAGACGCGTGGCTGACGTGGTAACGGTAGGGCCTCGTAATGCCCAACGACGGACGTAGATGAATGCCGACCGCCTTAAATCACCTGTGAACCGAGACCAGATTCATGGATCGACCCGCAGCCACTGAGACATGATGGAAATCTCGATGACACGTAGGCTCAAAACGTAGGGATGGCTGATTTCTATTTTTTTTCTAAAAGTTCCTTCCCTTTATCCATTCTGACTTTCTCTCAGCAGGGACGGTCGAGGTGCCCAACTGGCTCCGTTGCCAGTGTGAGCCTGATATGCGCTGGCGCGGACCTGTTCGATGGCCATCTGACCATGACGCGTTCTCTGGAATTGGCTATCCCTGCGCGCTCGTTCCGATGCACCAGCTGCGAGTCGTACTAATAGGCAGGCGAGTACCCAACTAGCGCCATTTTATCATGATATTCCCCCAACACTTCTCATTTGAACACAGGTATTCTTTTTTATGGATATATGCCGTCGTAGAGAACGCCTATGAACAAGAAAGCTATGTTCAATTGAATCGAACTTGCCCTTCCATTCGCACCCTCAAAGACGATCTTGTGTGCTTTTTTCCCTCGTTGCTGTTTGCGAGAGGGCCTCTTTCTGCGTTTCTCTTGGTCCCCAATACGTTACCACTCAAATCTCTGGTGAAACAAAATGTCCACGGCTTTTTGGTTTCATTGACGGGCGCAGCCTGCCAGTGAGGCGGACACGCAGATCGCATATCGTGCAAGTTGCTACACGTGTCACGTGAATCACCACGTCCGCGTCTCGTCGGCACAACATCATCTCGTCACCCAGAGATGCGGCTAACTCAACCTTGCATATCGGATGCGGATGCTCCATTCTTCACGATTTGTCCCTGGGCTCGTTCTTGCAGTTCGCTATCCCATTTCCCTTCTTTCGGCAACTCTTCCAAGTTGATTTGCAGTCATTGCCCTCGAGGGAATTACTTGCTGTGAACAAGACCGGTGTTCAAGCTCACGTGGTCTTATTACTACTGCATTTGTCCCTTGTCACTTTGCAAGGGGGTCGGCGATTCTACACCGAGCCCGGGGCGTAAAGATAAGAACGTGGCACACAACGTGGTTGCAAGGCCGGCCACGCAGCTAGACATACCATAGTATGTATGGACAGAAATTCGATCAAAGTATGTAGATGCCGCAGATCAATGTCATGCCCAGTCATCCGAGTCCGAGTCCAAGGTAAAAGGATGGCGTTTCTGGAGTCCATCTCACGGTTCAACCAAAACTTTACCAAACGTTGGTCTCAAGCTTCGTTTCGGTGCCTTGTTCTCCCCAATGTGGGAATCCGACTCGGCCCTCTGGCAAGGAGATAGGATGATCGATCACCCGCCAAATCATTCACAGGGTTCATCAGAATGGGAAGTGGGATATAGCTCATCGATTCCCTACCTATATTAACCCGATTCTGTAGATCTTTGAGCTCTTGAGAGATTATCACCAGACAGACCCCCCAAAACATAATGACCACCGTATTCTATCTTGGGGCAACAGGTTACATCGGAGGTTCGTGGTGTTTGTCAATGTGCCTAGTAGTTGACGACTGAGTTTTGTTTTATCAATAATGTAGGCGCCGTGCTCGTTGACCTGCTTAAGAATTACCCGAATCTCCAGGTCACTGCACTGGTGCGGAACCCTGCGCATGTCGAGCCAATCAGCGCATTGGGCGTCAAGGTCGTCCAAGGCAGCTTCAGTGATACCGACCTTATCACTTCCCATACCCGTGCAGCGGACATCACTGTCAATTTAGCCAACTCGCACAAGGCAGAGCTCACTGCGGCCATCCTCGCCGGGCAAACGGCGCGCGTTGTCGAGGATGGGAAACCTCCAGCAATCTTGTATCATACGAGTGGCGTGGCAGTATTCCTGGATGGTACGACGGAGGGCAAGCATGACCCTAACGGAAAAGTTTGCAACGTGCGTGCGTCCCCTACTCGTCTTTACTTTTTTTTTTTTGAAACTTTTGATATAATACGAGGTGTTCATTTTGCCACTTGTTGTTTCGGATAGGACAGCGATGAAGCGGACATTCGTGCTATTACTCCCCAGAGGGTACACGGCGTCGTCGACGTGCCGTATGTCCTTCTTCATTCCTTGTATGCGGTCATCGTTGAACGTTGAACGTTGAATCGCGGGCCTTTTCTAGGATTCTACAGGCAGCGGAAGCTGGTTATACGGAATCTTATATCATGTGCCCCGCGGCATGCGTAGGCCCGTCCACGGGACCAGTCCCGGCAGCCTCTCTTCTCTGGAAGTTCGCTGTGCAGCTCCCCCTCGCGTCCAGGAAGGTCAACTACGTCGGTGAAGGCTCCAACCTCTTATACACGGTCCGTCTCAACCCTTGCATTTTTCACTCCCCACACCCACCCTGAACTCGTGTCAATTGCCCCCCTGTGCCTTTCCCTTACTAGTTGCGTCTGGACGACCTCGTCGATCTCTACAGGCGCGTCTTTGGTCGCATACTGAGCCGCGAGGACGCCAAGGCGAGTCCATATTCGAGATATTATATTGCCATCAGCACACCACATCCATGGAAGCACGTCATGACCTTGGTTGGCGACTCCCTCGTTCGTCTTGGAAAGCTGGAAGATGGCACTGCGGAAAGTGCCCCCCTATCGGCTTACCCATACCCGTGAGTTCACAATAAGCGCTGCTCGTTCATCCATTCATTCAACGCTGATGATGACGCGTTTGTTTTCTTTTTCCGTTATTAGGGCATCCAGGGTCGTCGGTGCTAGTCAGAGCCTCCGCGGCGAGCGCGCTGCAGCCTTGGGATGGGTACCACGACCGGTGGCATTGGAAGACTGGGTAGACGATGGTATCGCGACAATGCTTGCAAGGATGCAGTAGTAGGATAAGCCTTCAGCGAAACTTCCCCCGTGTTGTTTAAATTGAATATATGTATGTCTATGCTGGATACTCAACTACAAGATTATATTGCTGTTCTACGTCCTCGCACGAGTCATGTCACACAGATAGGCGTGTAGCCTAGCTAGGGACGATCACGCGTCTGGAGGAGCTGCGCCGGACGGTGAAGCTATGTGCGAGCTCTCGGCCTACCAAGTTTTAATCCATACTCCCTGTCACTGTCTCTAAAAACTGTACACAATACACAGATCATAAAGCGTCTCCGAACGTCGCTGTTGCTGGAAATGCATATGGCGGAAGATCTGTAAGAGCCCAGTCACAGGCTGCGCTTGCGTCAGTCTAACAAAGAATGTAGAAGATATACGGTGATCAAAAAACATGAAAAAAGTTGTCATAGAAATGGCTTTTGATCGTGATCTGAAGTGGGGAGAACCAGGTTTGTAGAGTGGCAGAGTGGCAGCGCGGCCCGGGCTAGCGATCTGTGAGGGGTCGCTTAGTCATGACTCGACCACGTTGCTCCGAGGTGTCCATCTCGCCCTCACCCTTGCCTATCCTCGCTCTCGTTTTCCATCAATGCGATCTCACAGCCACTGAGGCTCAGTGTCATTTGCGCGGTCGTGGGAATCACCACCTCCGAGCTCTGGTGGAATGAGTAGGCCATTAAGACTGGGGCAGGACAACACTGCCCACGCATGCCTATCCCCATCCCATCTCCCTGCCTACTAACCTCTGGTAGACGTTAGTATCCTTGTGGAGAGATTTTTTTCCCCGAAAGTCGCGATGCCGTGATATTTGAGATGCCCTTTGTGGCAAGATTCAAATGCAGCGCGTATGATGTCCCCTCTGTTTGGCCGGCTTTTCCCTGCGTGTCGTTGGATTCCGAGTAAACTTTTCAACTTACCCAAGCTCTGCTACGGTCATACCTCCAGCCGACGACATACCAGCTGCACAATCAGACACGTAGTCGATCCGTTCGGTTTCGAGAAATACAGTCCCCACACAATAAGTGGAGTTATGTGTAACTTAGTAGTGACCGCTGGGGAGCGGTTCTTTTCATCCAAAACAAATTTTTCATTGTAATTGTCGTCGTACTGTACCTGGTCTAACAGGTTGGGAAGGAGAGATCCGAGCCGATTTTTCAAATTGACACGGTACCTTAATAACTTTGAGCATTTCGCGTAAGGCATGGCTGATCTTCGTTTCAACCGAGACGAGATTGGCTGGCGCAGCGGTGCCAATACAGTACTGTTTCTTGTTCCCCAGACGCGCGCCGTGGGGTTCCGGATGTTGTATGCCCAAAGTCGGACGTAGATGAATGCCGACCGCCTTAAATCAGCTATGAACCGAGATCAGATCCATGGATCGACCCAGCTCACTGAGACAATAACGAAAGTCTCATGGGTGAAAGGGTATTATTGTCAGACCTCGACTTCGTTCTCCGTTATTGTTCACACTTATGGGCTCAAACATGCTGAAAGTAGGATAGCTACTGTGACTAAAAATTAATAAAAAAACCCTTCCCTCTCTCTTTCAGCAGGGGTGCCCAAATGGCCTATTGTGAGCCTGATATGCGCTCGTCCTGGCGCGGACCTGTCCGGTCATCTGACCATGACGCGTTCGCTTGCGTTGATTATTCCTGCGCGTTCCTGAGCAACCATATCTACGTTCAATCGAATCAAACTTGCCCCGCCATTCCCACCCTCAAAGACAATTTTGTGCATTCTTTGTTTTCCCTCGTTTCTGAGTTTCTCTTGGTCTCCTACCCCTCATCACTCAACTCTTTTGTGAGGTAATTATTCACGTTAAGTTAGCTTCATTGAGGGCGCGGGCGGACACGGAGATTGCATCATGTCGTGTCGAGACTCACCATCTTCTGATTATGATCTGATTGATTATACGTGTGACCCGAAATCACACTCGTGTCGGCATAACATCGCAGCATCACCAAGAGATGCTGCTAACTCAACCCTGCACCTGACCCTGCATAATACGGTTGCTCCATTTCTTCACAATTTTTCCCCGGGCCTGGGCTCGGTGGTGGGTTTCAGAAACATTCGTAAGTTTTCAGCCACTCTTCAAGTTGATTTGCAGTCATAGTCCTCGATTACTGAGTAAGACCGGACAACTTGGTATATTGAGATGCTTGGTCTTGTTACTACGGCCTTTGTCTTTCTCGCTGCATGATCCACACAAAATATATGCGCGACTGGTTACCTTAAGTACGAACCGCTTCCAATTTACCCGCACTGGAGGAACGGTTGTTGCCGACACACGTTGTGGTTACCGGGAAACCCCGCTGTCACGGTCATGCCTAAATAAGTGCCATTTGGCAACGTCAAATAGCAGGAGGATTCCGCGCTCTCACAGTTCGTCATCGTCGGTCTTCAAGTTAGTGTTGGCGTCCTATTTCTTGCAGTTTAAATTAGTGCTTACACACGGGACGCGAAAGGGTCGGAGGCGAGCGAGACAAGCAGGAAACGACGAGGTTTGTGCAGGACGTGAGATCAATTAGAGGTAGCCACTAGCACGCGGGACGTTTCGACTATAGCGAAAAGTGTCATACAATAATTGAGCCATACCAGGCGCTTTTCATTACAGCTTGATATGTCTTTAGCTTACGATCATAGTGTGCATGGTCAGTCGAACAACTGTATTCGGACATAGGTACACCGAGCCCGAGGCGTAAAGCTCGCGCAAAGATAGGAACGAGGCATATACAATACGATGTGGTTACAAGGCCAGCCCCGGGCCACACAGCTGGCATTACAATAATGAGCATGGACGGAAAATCTATCAAGGTATGCATATACTGCAGATCATGCCAGTGCTAGTGATGATATGCAGTGATCATGATGCACGATACATCTCCACCCAATCATTCAACAGCGTGAAAGTACGGCGTTTGTGGAGTCAATCTCACTGTCCAACTAAACCCTGGTCTCAGGTTTCGTTCAATTCTTTGTTCTCCTGGGACTCGGGACCGACCTCTGGGAGCGAGACAATAGAGTTGATCAGAATGGGAAGTGAGGTATGGGTCATCATGATCGATTCCCCTCACCTTATATAAAATCCCACTCCATTAAATCTTTGAGCTTTTGAACAATTATCTCCAGAAACACCCCAACAAATAATAATGTCCACCACCGTATTCTACCTCGGGGCGACAGGTTACATCGGAGGTTCGTGTGTGCATTGTCAATTGTCACATATTAGCAGCTGAATTTTTTTTGTGAATGGACTAGGCGCCGTGCTCGTTGACCTGCTTAAGAACTACCCGGATCTCCAGGTCACTGCGCTAGTGCGGAACCCTGCGAACGTTGAGGCAGTCAGCACATTGGGTGTCAAAGTCGTCCAAGGCACCTTCGGTGATACCGACCTGATCACTTCCCACACCCGTGCCGCGGACATCACCATCAATGCGGCCGACTCGGACGATGTAGCGCTCACTACGGCCATCCTTGCCGGGCAAAAGGCACGCGTTGTCGAGGATGGGAAACAACCAGCAATCTTGTTTCACACGAGTGGAGTCGCGGTATTCCTGGATGGTACGTCGGAGGGCAAGCATGACCCTAACGGAAAAGTTTGGAAGGTGCGTTTTTTTCTTTTCTTTTCTGGTCAAAAAAACACGAGGTGTTCATACGTGTTTCGTTATAGGACAGCGATGAAGCGGACATTCGTGCTATTACGAATCAGATGATACATGGTGCCGTCGACGTGCCGTATGTGTCCTTCTTCCGAGTAATTCGACCCATCGTTGAACCGCGGACCTTTTCTAGAATTCTGCAAGCGGCCGAAGCTGGCCACACAGAATCTTACATCATGTGCCCCGCGGCCATCGTGGGCCCGGGCACGGGACCCGTCCAGGCATCCTCTCTCTTCTGGAAGTTCATCGTGCAGATCGCTCTAGCGTTCAAAAAGGTCAACTACGTTGGTGAAGGCTCCAACCTCTTTTACACGGTCCGTGTGTGCCCCTTGGGCATTTTTTTTCACTCCTCACAACCTGACTCGTGTTGTAGTTGCGTCTGGACGACCTCGTCGATCTCTACAGGCGCATCTTTGGTCGCATACTGAGCCGCGAGGACGCCAAAGCGAGCCCGTATTCAAGATATTATGTCGCCGTCAGCACGCCACTTACATGGAAAAACATCATGACCGTGCTCGGCGGTTCCCTAGCTCGTCTTGGAAAACTGGAAGATGGCACTGCAGATAGTGTTCCCGTATCCACTTTCCCACCGCCGTGCGTTCGCAATAAGCGCTGCTCAATCGTTCAACGCTGATGATGACACGCCCTTTTTTTCTTTCCTTTCGTTTCTTAGGGCAAACTTTGTCTTCGGTGCGAGTCAGAACGTCTGCGGCGAGCGCGCTGCGGCCTTTGGATGGAAACCACGACCGGTGGTATTGGAAGACTGGGCAGAAGAGGGTCTCACGACGACGTTTGCAAAGATGCAGTAGTTTCAGATCAAAGGTCTCTATTCCTGAATTATCTCTTCGAAATTTTTGTACTAGGAAAAGGGACCCCGTGTTGTTTAAATACAATATATGTCTAGATTGTACACATATATCGCTGTTCTACGACTGGACCGCGGGTGATGCATCGCACGAGTCATGTCATGCTGAAAGGCGTGTAGCTGGTGACCATCACGCATCTGGAAGAGCGGCGCCATGAAATGGTTCGGCGTCTCTGAACGACGCTGTTGCTAAATGCGTTGGAAGCACTTGTGATGGCAGAAGATCTATAAGGGCCCGCCGCAGGCGTCATTCACACCAGAAATTAAAAAAAAAGTAGAAGAGGTACCGACGGAATATGGTGTGCGTGATGGGCGTAGAATTCCAACTTGGGTTAGAAATGCTCCTGCGTTTGTCCCGCCTTCTGACCAGCTTACGCTGACATTGATGTCTCGCGTCTCGACTTGGTCAAAGATAGAAACCGTGTGAACAATCTCGCCGAGGCTCGCAAGCAGCGTGGGCCCGAGGCTGGACGGGTGTTGTCCCACAAATGGCTCCTTGCACATGTCGTATTCGAAAAGCAGAAGCGATGCCCCTAGCGCAGCACGAGGTTTCGGCCGCGCTAATAAGGCTCTGCAGGTGCATCGGTTTTTCATTTAGCAGGTGAGGAGGACAAGGTCGTGAGCTGGCTACTATCATGTCGCACTCGACCTTGAACTCGGGGTCCTTGCGCGTGTTATTAGAGAGAATTCACATCGCCCATCATTTGGAGTGCTCTGATATCCTCATTCGTGAGCTCGAGGCCAGCGGGTGACGACTCCAGTGGACGTGAGAAGACAATGAATGTTAATTCTGTACTATATTAGATGGCTCAAAAAGAGAGATGGAATTATTACACACCGTCTTAGTCCTCCCACCGACCCTACTAGTATTCCATATCAATTGAACTATAGGTTGAGTCACTCTGAGAGGGATAGGGCAGGGACCCACGTGGCGTCAGGAACCTCATTTGTGTGAAAATACTGTGATGGGGCGGCAAGATCCTGTGCTCCACGGACAATAGTTATGAGAAATGAGTGTCTGGAATCGGCTGCGGTCCCAGGATGAGAATGGGTTTATTGTGATGCTTGAATGGGGGGACCAGGGCTGGTCATCCGAGTCGTATTTCTCACGGAGTCCTATTTGGCTACGTTGAGCACGTGTCTGGCACCAGGGTTACGACTCCCGAGTCTTTCATCCCAGCCTCTCCTAAATTACTAACGCTGCTATTCCAATCCAAAACGTACCGCCAGTGACGTGCTATCCTCCCATTCCCTGGGTTCAAAGAGAAAAGAGAGAATTGAAAATCGCCGCAAGGAGCTGTTTATTCATTAGGACCCGGTAGGATTCATCTAGAACCACCACAACGATTACTGAATTGAATCACGCAGGGATGGTGCCCCAACAAGTGACCATCGAATCGCTCCCCGACGATGTCCTATTAGAGATATTATATGCCTACAAGAAGTTGGAACTCCCGTGCTTTTGGCAGTTGCGTCACGGTTGGCCTAGGCTGGTGCACGTGTGCCGAAGATGGCGATTCGTCATTTTTGCATCGCCACATCATCTCAATTTGCAACTTCTCTGCACACCGACGCGGCCTGTGAGAAAATTGCTGGATGTCTGGCCTGCATATCTTCATCTCCACCTTGACTTCTGCCAGTCTACGCCAAACCCAAGGGAGTGCGATTACGACAACGTACTTGCCGCATTGGAGCGAAGTGATCGCGTACGCGAAATCCGAGTCAGTGTCAGAGATCTCCCGCGTTTCGTACGGAAACGAATTATCGCAGTGGCGCAGGAGCAATTTCCGGCATTGACAACTCTTGAATTTACGCAAATTGATGTGTTTGAACTGTACGATACGTTTCTGAATGGAGCCGCCCCGAATTTACAACATCTAACTTTAACGGGCAATTCAATCCCAAAACGACTCGGGTCTGCAATTCACCTCAGATCGCTTTGTCTTCTCGAAATACCTTGTTCTGGGTACATCCCACCCGAGACAATGGCCACTTCCCTGTCTGCCTTGCCACAGCTCGAATCCCTTACTGTCGATTTCGAATCCCCGCTGCCTCAAATCTGGCAAAGGAACCGACCTGTACCACCACTTACCCGCTTTGTTCTCCCTGCTCTCACTTTGTTGAGGTTTGGAGGTGTGAGCCAGTACTTGGAAGTGCTCACAGCTCGAATCGATGCCCCTCTACTCCAGCACTTCGACGTAACCTTCTTCCATCAGCTTTTCTTTGACATCCCCCAAATCATTCGGTTCTTTGGCCACCTAGACACGTTCACGTCAGCCAGTCTGACCTTGAGTTTTCAAAGGTTTTTCTGCGCCTCTATCGTCGGTTACGATCAAAGCCGTTATCCTGCGACGTATCGTATCCGGTGTGATACGTTCGATCTGCAAGTCTCTTCCATATCACAGATATGCGGCCAGATTCGGTCCTTCCGTTCGACCGTGGAGTCACTCACCATTTCGTGCTACGGTGTCCCTCACTCAGAAGATATAGATCCCATAGTATGGGTACAACTTTTTCATTCATTCCCTTCAGTCCAGAGCCTTCAAATACCCGCGGAGCTAGAGCCATACATTTCACCTACTTTACAAGGGCTCACGAAAAAGTCAACCACCGAAGTATTCCCCTCTCTACTCAGCCTTTCCATTGTGGGAGATATGTCGCTCGCAGACGAAACCACGCAACAAGGCATAGAATCATTTGTCGCAGCCCGCCAACTCTCTGGTCACCCTGTAACCGTCTCTCGCCGCAAATCTGCTTGAGGACATCATATGGTCCACGCACCCACCTGTTCTCTTTCCTCCCACCATCTATCTTTGTCCCATTATCTCCAGTGTCCTGACGGCGATCATGGACCGCCCCTTTGCCATCAGCCCGTACCCTTCGGATCGTCCGAGGCTTGTACTCCACAACGTCGGCCACGACCACCTTTGATGCCTCGACCTGTCACACTGGCCCGTATCACGTTTATTTTCCCACTAATACCCCGTGTTGTTTTAGTTTCATTGATGATGCTTCATCATGCCTGAGTCCTTGTATACCTCTATGGTTGATCTCCCTGTGTTATTTCTGTCTTTGTCTTCTCTTACTACACCTCACACTGACAGTTCCGCTTTTCTTACCGTACCTTGTGATAGCCCGTCTTTGTGCATTTGTACTGAATTGCGCTAATACCACTACCCATGGCTTTGAATTTTAAATATATTGAAAGGTTGAGAGTTGTGGAACGGTGGAATGGGGATTGGGGACAGCGGGGTCAGGACGACAGCTGGGAAGCGTAGCGGACATTGTACAGTTACCCGATGCTGAGATAAGCACAGACAGCGCGGCTTCATCCCCAACCACTACTATCACGGGGTAGGTGTTTGAACAACTTTTGAATTTGTGCCTCGGAAATGTGGTTACTGATGACTACCGGTCTTCGGCTTTCTCTACAGTATATATATGCTTCTTATCTAAACTTTCATGTAGTAAAAACTCAAGTATAGTCAACTGTGCAATTGGCAGAGCGATGCCGGTTTGGGGGTATACCAAAAGGTAGGTTTTTGAACAGTTTCGGTCACATCAGTCACGGTTCCTGGCATGCCAAATTCAATCTCAGCTCGTGATTCTTAGGGCACTCACATCCCTGCCCTCTGGACGCCTCTGCTGGCATACGCGTTTCAATCTCCGCTTTAGAAGATTGTCACGGCTCAACATATGGTTGCTGCAAATGCTCCATCCTGTTCGCTATTGTGGTTGACTGTACCTGTAAATTGCTAGGAGGCTTCTCATATAGGTGGACTCCATTTGTATCAATTTTATTTAGAAATTTCAATTCATAAAAACCATCCAGACACCATTCTTTCCAAATCAAGGCAAATCTAGATGTTCAAAACCGAAATTCCTCAACAATGTGCCTCTCTTCTGTGAAATAAAATTTATACATTGTTTGATAGTCACAGTAACTGCTTATCCCGAGAATACCGAGGGCTGAAGTGGACAGGAAGTGGTAGAAATATTGACTGTTCAAAGACCTACCCATGTTCAAAACCAGCGCTCGGGATAGTACTCATCTACCATACGTAACGAGCAAATTTGATTGTCGTAATTAGCCTGTTTGGTGCCATTGGCTAGATTGAGCACGTGTCCATGACGTTGGAGGGGCGTCTCCTGGCACTCGAGTCGTGGTTACGCGTCAAGAACCGTCGTTCAACCATTACATCAGCGGTCTAGTTACATCCTCAGCCACTTCCGTGCCTGTCTTCCTCTCCTTGTCCGCCTGTCCTCTATCCCCCATTCCAACGTGTATTTGGAATGCTGTGCGCAATGACCAGGACATAGATCATCCTCCCAACCCAGTCCCACCTAAATTACAACCCCGATATTCCATTCGAGCGCCTACCTCTTGCAATATGCTACCTTCCCAGCGAAACGATATTACTACCCTCCACCCATTGGCCTCTCTGATAGAGACTTGTGGCCGTTCCCTAGGCTCCAAGACAGAAAAAAGAGCCTCAAATCGCCGCAAGGAATTGTTTATTCAACAAGGGCCAGGTAAGGTTTATCTGGAGTCACCACAACAATTGCTGATTTGAATCACGCAGGGATGGTGCTTCCACGAGTGACCATCGTATCCCTTCCCGATGACGTCCTATTAGAGGTATTCTATGCCTTCAAGAAGTCTGCGGGTGATCTGTATTATAGCACTCAGGCTTGGCATGAGTGTTGGCCTAGGCTGGTGCACGTATGCCGCAGATGGCGATCCCTCATTTTTTCATCGCCTCACCATCTCGATTTGCAACTGTTTTGTACACCAACACGACCTGTGAGAAAAATGCTGGATATCTGGCCTGCATTTCCGCTCTTTGTCTTCTATAACCATATGGCAAGGCCAAGTGAAGACAAGCTCGACAATTTCATTGCCGCATTGGAGCATCGTGATCGCGTACACAGAATCGTTATCAGAGATCTCCCGGGTTGTGTATGGGAACGAATTACGACAGTGGCGCAGGACTCGGAGCCATTTCCAGCATTGAGACGTCTTGACTTAGCGCAATCTGATGGATTGGCAGTGGACGATATATTCTTGAATGGATCCGCCCCAAATTTACGACATTTAATTTTATGGGGAATTTCAATCCCAAGAGGACTCGGGTCTGCAACACATCTCAGATTTCTTCGTCTTTCCAATATACCTAATTCTGGGTACATCCCACCCGAGACAATGGCCACATCCCTCTCTGCGATGTCACAGCTCGAAATCCTCATCATCGAATTCCAATCTCCTACCCCTCACCCGAAACGAAGAAACCGACCTGTACCGCCACAGTCCCGATTTTTTCTCCCCCTTCTCACAATATTGCATTTCAGAGGTGTGAGCGAGTACTTGGAAGTGCTCACAGCCCGAATAAACGCCCCTCTACTCGAGGACTTCAGCATAACCTTCTTCCATCAGCTTGTCTTCGACATCCCTCAGATAATTCGGTTCTGTGGTCACCAAGACTTGCTCAGGCCATTCAGTCTGATCTTGCGTCTTGATTCCAGCGCCTCTATCATCGGTTTCGGTCTAGGGCAATATCCCCAGATGCATCGCAAGTTGGATATCAGGTGCCAGAGGTTGGATTGGCAAGTCTTTTCCATAGCACAGATATGCAGCCAGATTCCGTCCTTCCGCTCTAGCGTGGAGTCACTCGGCGTTCAGCTCCTCGGAGACCTCCAATCAGAAGACGAGATAGATCCCATTGTATGGCTACAACTTTTTCATTCATTCCCTTCAGTCCAGAGACTTGAAATACCCGCCGCACTAGTGCCATCCATTGCATGTACGTTACAAGGGCTCGTAGAAGGATCAGCCACCGAAGTATTCCCCTCGCTACGTAGCCTTTCCATCGTAGGGGATATATCGCTGGCAGATGAGGCCACTCAACGAGGCTTACAATTATTTGTCGCAGCCCGCCAACACTGTACTCTGGCCGTCCGTTGGTAACCGTCTTTCGCCGCAAATCTACTTGAGGACATCATATGGTCCACGCATCCACCCGTTCTCTTTCATCCCACCGTGACCATCTATATTATCTTCCGTGACTTGACGGCGATCGGCGTGGACCACCCCTTTCCTTCGTCCGAGGCTTGTACTCTACAGCCTCGGCCATGACCACCTTTGATGCCTCGGCATGTTTCACTGGCCCGTATCGCATTTACAAATCGCTAGTAACCCGTACTGTCTCAGTTTCACTATGTCTGTCTTCTCTTACCACACCTCGTGCTGCGCATTATTCCTTTAGTTCGCGACCGTCCCCCTTTCCTTCCCATACCTTGCGATAGCCCCGTCTCCTTCGTGTTCATTTGTACTGAATTGTGCTAGTACTACCACCCGTAGCTACGAATTTTATTTGTACTGAAGGATTGAGAGTTTGTGGAACGAAGGAGCGACGCTGGGAAGAGCTGTGGCAGAGGCCAAGTAAAAGATGTGTGCGGAATGTGCTCGCGTCCAAGTCAGCCATCACCAAGGAGCCATAAAGAGAGGGTGTAGAAAGAGGCACCAACAGACATAGATTATAGAAAACGGCATGCGGACACTGGCAGTCCCGCCGATTCCAAGGCCCACGAAGAGTGCGACCTCGCGTCTTGTTATCTTATCTTATCTTATCTTATCTTATCCACTTCCAGTTAGGCCGGCGCGCTTATCTTGAACACGTCACAAGATAACCTACCGTCACGCCAATCTCTCCTAAATCGCTATTCTACTCGAAAATGTACCACTCTTGACGGCTATCCTCCCAACCAAGCAATATCACTACCCACTACCCATTTCGTACGACCCCTCTGATAGAGATCGGTGGCCCACTGGCCGTTCCCTGGACAATCGCCGAAAAGAATCGTCTATGCAACAAGGGCCAGGTAGGATTCATCTGGAGCTACCCCGCAACGATTGCTGAGTTGAATCATGCAGGGATAGTGCTCCGACGAGTGACCATCGGATCGCTCTCCGATGATGTCCTACTAGACATATTCTATGTCTACAAGAAGTTGGCCCAGCATCACCCATATTTTTATGGCCGTTGGCATGAGTGTTGGCCTGAGCTGGCGCACGTGTGCCGAAGATGGCGACTGCTCATTTTTGCATCGCCACACCATCTCAATTTGCAACTTTTCTGCACACCAAAACGGTCTGTGAGAAAAACGCTGGATATCTGGCCTGTATTTCCTCTCGTGGTTAATTTCTACGGGGTAAATCCAAGCGAGTGCCATTTTGACAACTTGTTTGCCGCATTGGAGCGTCGTGATCGCATACACGAAATCACTGTCAGTGAACTCCCGGATTTTGTATGGGAAAGAATTACCACATTGGCGGAGGAGCCATTTCCGGCATTGACAACTGTTGGAATTGATGGGCGGGAAGTGCCAGTGGGCGAGATATTCTTGAATGGATCAGCCCCAAATTTACAACATCTATCGTTACATGGACTTTCAATCCCAGGACGACTCGGGTCTGCAACTCATCTCAGATTTCTTCGTCTTTCCAATATACCTAATTCTGGGTACATCCCACCCGAGACAATGGCCACATCCCTCTCTGCGTTGTCACTGCTCGAATCCCTTACTCTCGAGTTCGAATCACCTACACCTCAACCGAAACGAAGAAACCGACCTGTACCGCCATCGACCCGTTCTGCTCTCCCCACTCTCACAAATTTGGAATTCAAAGGTGTGAGCGAGTACTTGGAAGTACTCACAGCCCAAATCGATGCCCCTCTACTCGACGATTTCAAGATAGTGCTCTTCCATCAGCTTGTCTTCGACATCCCTCAAATCGTTCGATTCCTTGGTTACCAAGACTTCATTTCGCTCAGGCCATCCCGTCTGACCTTGCGTTTTGAACTGGGTTTCCACGCCACTATCGTCTTTCACAACTCGGACCCAATGCGTGCGGAGTATTGCCTGTGGATGATCAAAGGCAAGTCGTTGGATTGGCAAATATTTTCCATAGCACAGATATGCAGGCAGATTCTGTCCTTCCATTCTGGCGTGGAGTCGCTCAACATTACGTACGATCGTTGGTACTCCAAACTTTCGCGAGCAGACGACGTAGTAGATCCCACGCTATGGCTCCAACTTTTTCGCTCATTTACCTCTGTCCAGAGTCTTGAAATATCTGAGTCGCTCGTCGCAGCCGTGTTACCCCCGCTCACCGGACAACCAGCTGCCGATGCACTCCCCTCGCTACACACCCTTTCCGTTCTCGTGGATACCGATATATCAGATGAAACCGCGCAGCAAGTCATACAGTCATTCGTCGTAGCTCGCCAACACTCTGGTCGCCCTGTAACCGTCTCTCGCCGCAAATCTGCTTGAGGACATCAGATGGTCCACGCACCCACCTGTTCTCTTTCCTCCCATCATCTATCTTTGTCCCATCATCTATCTTTGTCCCATTAGCTCCAGTGTCCTGATGGCGATCATGGACTGCCCCTTTGCCATCAGCCCGTGCCCTTCGGATCGTCCGAGGCTTGTACTCCACAACTTCGGCCACGACCACCTTTGATGCCTCGACATGTTACACTGACCCATATCTTGTTTACTTTTCCACCAATACCCCGCATTGTCTCAGTTTCATTGATGATGCTTTATCATGCCTGAGTCCTTGTGTACCTCTATGGTTGATTTCCCTGTGCTATTTCTGTCTTTGTCTTCTCTTACCACACCTGGAACTGCGCATTCTACCTTAGTTCGCGACAGTTCCTCTTTCCTTACCATACCTTGTGATAGCCCCGTCTTCTTTGTGCATTTGTACTGAATTGTGAAAATACCACCACCCGTAGCTACGAATTTTAAATATCGAAAGATTGAGAGTTGTGGACGGAGCCACTGAGTTGTTGGCCAAGAGACTGCAGTGGCAGTGGCTTGATGGTAGTCAGAAGTGCTGGCCACCATCAAGCCACTTGCGGCTACCACTCCTGAGACAGCAATTGCACGCTGGCGATGCTATCGCATCAGTTGACAAGTGGCTGCTTGTGACTAGTCAGGTGCAATCTGCTTGTGTCCGAGTCGGCGACACACCATGGGACCCCCAAAAAGAGCGTATCGATGGAAAGAGGCACGCACCAACTGAACGGACAGCTTGGGTCAGGGATACCCATCTCACTGGCCGACTCACAACCACCCTGCATCTCGGCCTAGTCAAAGATAGAAACCGTACCACGAAACAAGCCATTTCTCACGCCCAGCTTGTTGAACATGCGAAAGATAGGAGCAACGTGGCCGAACATTCGGCTGCGGTAGATAAGCTTTGCAGAAATGTATCATTTTTTTAGCATGTCGCACTTGACCTAGGACTCAGTAGTCATCGCACGAGTTGTTGGAGAAGACCTGTACATCGCCAATCATGAGGAATACTCTTGAGTCTCTGACATCGTCATTTGCGCGCTCGACTCGGAGGCCAGTGGGTGGTAAGTGTTTTTTTACTAGTAGCAGCGAACGTTTCATGCTCTACGGAAGAAACGAAATTGCCACTGGCACGCACCGTCCTCTACAAGTCTCCGTATTCACTTCTCTTTCCGGCTGCTACCGATGCACAAGTCACATGATCTGCTGAGTCATGTTATCTTATCTCACGTTATCTCATCCTCTTCCAGTTAGGCCGATACATAACAAGCCTCTGATGATTGTCGTAAAGCCTGTTTATCTGGCGGCTATGTTGTGCACGTGTCCACGACATTTGGAATGCTGTGCGCAACGAGTCTTTGATAGCAATTATCAAGGCCATTATCCCCTAACCCAGCTCTCCCAAATTACTAACGCTGCAATTCCACTCGAAACCGTACCACTCTTGACATGCTATCCTCCCAGCCAAGCACTATCACTACCCGCTATCCATTTCCTATGGCCTCTCGGATAGAGATCAGTGGCCGTTCCCCTGGAAATCGCCGAAAGGAGTTATTTATTCAACAAGGGCTAGGTAGGATTCATCTGGAGCCACCTCACCGATTGCTGATTTGAATCACGCAGGGACGGTGCTCCGACGAGTGACCATCGGATCGCTCCCTGACGATGTCCTCCTAGAGATATTCTATGTCTACAGCAAGTTGGCCCGGATTATCCCGCTTGTTTATGGCCTTTGGCATAAGTGTTGGCCAAGGCTGGTGCACGTGTGCCGAAGATGGCGATTGGTCATCTTTGCATTGCCACACCGTCTCAATTTGCAACTTTTCTGCAGACTGGCACAGCCTGTGAGAAAAATGCTGGACATCTGGCCTGCATTTCCTATCACAGTTGACTTCTACGGTTGTCCGACAAAGCCAAGCGAGGACCATATCAACAACTTTTTTGCCGCATTGGAGCGTCGTGATCGCGTACGCGGAATCATTGTCAGCGAACTCCCGCGTTTTGTATGGGAAAGAATTACCACATTGGTGGAGGAGCCATTTCCGGCATTGACAACTCTTGGAATTTATAGCTGGGAAGTGCCAGTGGACGATACATTCTTGAATGGATCCGCCCCAAATTTACAATATCTAACTTTGCGGGGAATTTCAATCCCAAGACGACTCGGGTCTGCAACTCATCTCACATATCTTCGACTTTACAATATACCTAATTCTGGGTACATCCCACCCGAGACAATGGCCACATCCCTATCTGCATTGCCACACCTCAAATTCCTCGCCATCGATTTCCAATCTCCGACGCCTCAACCTAAACGAAGAAACCGACCTGTACCGCCACCGACCCGGTTTGCTCTCCCCGCTCTCACGAGCTTCGATTTCAGAGGTGTGAGCGAGTACTTGGAAGTGCTCACAGCCCGAATCGATGCCCCTCCACTCGAGTACTTCGACGTGTTTTTCTTCCATCAGCTTGTCTTCGACATCCCACAAATCTTTCGATTCTTTAGTCACCAAGACTTCAGGTCGTTCAGGACATCCGACCTGACCTTGTATTTTGACCCAAATAGCGACCAATCTATCGACTTTCACGGTCCAATCAATCGCACATGGGATATCCGATGCGAAAGGTTGGATTGGCATGTCTTTTCCATAGCACAGATATGCAGCCAGATTCCGTCCTTCCGTTCTAGCGTGGAGTCACTCAACATTTGGTACTACGGTGACCCTCACTCAGAACTTGAAGACGAGATAGAACCTATAGTATGGCTACAACTTTTTCATTCATTTACTTCAGTCCAGAGTCTTGAAATACCCGCAACGCTAGAGCCGTCCATCGCAGTTACGTTACAAGGGCTCACGGAAGAATCAGCTGCCGAAGTATTCCCCTCGCTACGCAACCTTCAAGTTTCCATCATGAGGGACCCGGATATGTCGCTGGAGGACGAGACCACGCAACAAGGCATACAAACATTTGTTGCGGCCCGCCAACGCTCTGGTCGCCCTGTAACTGTCACCCGCAAATATTTTTGAATCCACACACCCTCGGTTCAACTTCTCGACCACGTTTACTTCTTGCCATCCGCCCATCTTTTTCCTCCCCAATCTACATTTATCCAATTATCTTCGGTATCCTGACGGCGACCATGGACCGCCCGTATATCATCAGCCCGTGCCTTCCGCATCACCCTGGGCTTGTACTCCACAACCTTGCCCACGGCCACCTTTGATCGCCTTGGCATGTTACGCTGTCCCGTATCACGTTTACTTCCCCCTCAAATCGCTAATACCCCGTATTTTTCATTGATGATGTTCTAGCGTGCCTTGCGTTTCCGAGCCCTTATGTACCTCTATCGTTGATTTTTCTGTGTTATTTCTGTCTTTGTTTCCTCTTACAACTCTTCGCGCTGTGTTCTGACTAGTTCGCGACCGTTCTTCTTACCATACCTTACAGCAGCCCAGTTTCCTTTGCTTGCATTTATACTGAATTACGCTAGCACTACCTCCCACTGCTACGAATGTTGAATATGTTGAAAGATTGAGGAGTTGTGGGACGGACGACACTCTATGCTACCCGATCGGGCAAATAGCGGTTGTGGGGAGTTCAAAGATAGAAACCGTGTAACGAAATGACTCATTTTTTTGGCGGGTAAGGTTGACTTAGTAGTACGTAAATCGAGTGTTGTTATCACGTCCCACTCGACTTAAAATTTGAACGTTTGAACTGAGGGTCGTCGCGCAATTTGTTGAAGAAAGATGTTGACACTGCCGGTGGGTAAGGGTTTTAGCGGATGTGCGAAGAGAACGAATGTATATTCTGCAAATGAACGAGAAAAAACGGATGAGGTGACTGTACTGAAGAAATGAAATTGCCACGCACTATCTTTTGCCAGTCTCCATACTCACACCGGATGTGATTTTTGGTAGAAATCGTAGTGTGTGGTGAAATAAAAAAAACGGCGTGTTTGTCACGCCTGCCTCTGTCGGAGTTTACAATATTTCCAAAATGGCATGATTAGCGCTCGCAACAGCCAATCAGAGTCTGAAATATGGAATGTGACATTGCGTGACTGGTCCGGAAGGTGATCCGGTAGGGGAGCGTTAGTACTACCGTGACCGCTGCTATTCCATCCGAGTTGGAGACGTACTAGTACCATCTGGCGGCCGTAACATGCTATCTTCCCAGCCAAGCTACTCACTACCCATTCCCTATGACATCTCTAATAGAGATTGGTGGCCACTGGCATTCCCTAGGCGAAAAGAGAGAAAAGAGAGAAGCAAATCCCGCAAGGAGTTATTTATTCAACAAGGGCCAGGTAGGGTTCGTTTGGAGCCACCTCAACGATTGCTGAGTTGAATTACGCAGGGACGATGCTTCGACGACTCGGAGTGACCATCGGATCGCTCCCCGACGAAGTCCTACTAGAGATATTCAAGTTCTATGCCTACAACACTCCCAAGACGTTGGATGACTTGCCCAGTTGGTGCTTACATTGGCCTTTGCTGGTGCACGTGTGCCGAAGATGGCGATTTGTCATTTTTGCATCGCCACACTATCTTAATTTGCAACTTTTTTGCACACCGAGTCGGGCTGTGAGAAAAATGCTGGATATATGGCCTTCATTTCCTCTCATGATTATGTTCTGCGAAGGTTTGGAACACCCGGAGGGCCATTTCGACAACTTGATTGCCGCATTGGAGCGTCGTGATCGCGTACAAGAAATCAGCCTCCGCTATCATCTCCCGGATTTTGCATGGGAACAAATTACCACAGTGGCGCAGGAGCCATTTCCGGCATTGACAACTCTTGAAATTTATGGGTGGGAACTGGCAGTGGGCGATATATTCTTGAATGGATCCGCCCCAAATTTACAACATCTATCTTTATATGGAATTTCAATTCCAAGACGACTCGGGTCTGCAACTCATCTCAGATCGATTGTGCTTAACGATATACCTAATTCTGGGTACATCTCTCCCGAGACAATGGCCACATCCCTGTCTGCGTTGCCACAACTCGAATCCCTTACTCTCGAGTTCGAATCACCTACACCTCAACCCAAACGAAGAAACCGACCTGTACCGCCACCGACCCGGTTTGCTCTCCCCGCTCTCACAAATTTGGAATTCAAAGGTGTGAGCGAGTACTTGGAAGTGCTCACAGCCCGAATCAACGCCCCTCTACTCGAGGACTTCAGCATAACCCTCTTCCATCAGCTTGTCTTCGACATTCCACAAATCATTCGGTTCTTTGGTCACCAAGACTTGTTAAGGCCATCCAGTCTGACTTTACGTTTTGATCCCGGCAACTGTACCATCACTTGCGCTCTAAGGCAGTATCCTGAGAGGCATCTTAGGTGGGTTATCCAGTGCCAAAGGTTCGATTGGCAAGTCTTTTCCATAGCACAGATATGCAACCAGATTCTGTCCTTCCGTTCTAGCGTGGAGTCGCTCAACATTATGTGCGATCCGAGTCGCTGGCACCCATACTCCTCGCCAGAAGACGAGATAGATCCCACGCTATGGCTCCAACTTTTTCGCTCATTTACCTCTGTCCAGGATCTTGAAATACCTAAGCCGCTCATCGCAGCTACCCTACCTCCGCTCACTGGACAACCAACCGCCGATGTACTCCCCTCGCTCCGGACCCTTTCCGTTCTGGCCCCTCTGGAGGATGCGGATATCGTGATGTCAGACCAAGCCGCGCAGCAAGTCATACAATTATTCCTCACAGCACGCCAACAATCTGGTCATCCTGTAACTGTCACTCACCGCAAATATACTCTACCACCTATCTTTCCCCCATCATCTTCAACTTTCTGACGGCGACCATGGACCACTCGTATGCCACCAACCCGTTCCCTCCACATCGTCCGAGGCTTGTACTCCACAACCTTGTCCACGGCCACCTATGGTGCCTCGGTATGTTACACTGGCCTATATCACGTTCACTTCCCCCTCAAATCGCCAATAACCCGTATTGTCTCAGTTTCTTTGATGCCGGTTTAGCATGCTTTGCGTCTCCGAGTCCCTTTGTACTATCTTTGATTCCCTTGTGCTATGTTTCCGCTTGTCTCAGACTGCTTACCACACCTCGCTAGTTCGCGACCCTTTACGATAGTTCCCTCATCTTCGACTATGTTTGTACTGAATTACGCTAGTGCTAACGCCCGTAGCTATTTTAGATGTATCGAAAGATTGAGAGTGGCCGGGAAGAGCTGTAGCAGAAAGCCAAGTAGAAGACGTGTGCGGACACCACCAAGGACCTCAGAAAAAGAGTAGAGCACCAATGGCCTTTCAAAGATAGACGCCGTACGGAGTCCCTATTTTAAAGCCCGCAAAAGAGCGCGACTGTGCGCGTCCGAGTCGACGGTCTGCTACGAAATGACCCCGATTTATTGAAGAAGATAGTATTTACACAAATATCGTCGATGATTGTGAGGAGCACTCTGTCATCCTCATTTCAAGTTGTGAGCTCGACTCGGAGGGTCAGTGGGTAAGGAGGATTCTAAGTTATATCGAATGTGTTAACGTTTTCCTAGTCCCCTTCAGTTTGCTGGTTCCTATATATAAGTCTGGAGTTACCTGCATAGAATACCCTACTCGAGTTAAAAATACTCCCGCATCTGTTCTGATGACTACCAGCAGCATGCGCTGGCCCCAATCTCGTTATGCTGGTCGTCCTAATCCATGCCCCGAACAACTCCCTTCGTCCGTACACCCGAATTGTTTCACGCGTGACATGGACCAGTATTTGCCATAAACGGCATACCAGCGCCAGCATTTCGCACTCACCCCAAAATTCGAAGTTCTTCACGCGACTCGGAGTTCTCGAAGAGAAGATTGATTATCAAAATAGCGGTTGAAGGCTCTAATAGACGTGGGAGAATAACGAATGAAAAGTTCTGTCGCGGAAACAAATATGAGGTCCGCAAGGAGCGCTGGGCCTGAGCTAGACGGTTGTTGTCCCAATTCGCGCTACAAATGGCTCCATCCACACGTCGTATACGAGAAATAGAAATAACTCTACTAGTGCACCACGCCGCGCCAAACAGGCTCCGAAGGTGCAGTGAGATGCATCGGGGGGTTTTTTTTTTTTTTTCAACTCACAGGTGACCCGGAAGAAGACATAGTCGTGAACCAACTATCCTCATGTCGCACTCGAGCTCGAGCTCGGGGTCCTTGAGCGTGTTGTTAAAGAGAAGTCACATCGCCCATCATTGGAGTGCTCTGATATCCTCATTCGTGAGCTCGAGGCCAGCAGGCGAGGACTCCAGTGGACGTGCGAAGACAATGAATGCTATATTAGATGGCTCTAAAAGAGAGATGTAATTTTTACACACTGTACTAGTCCTCCCACTGACCCTACTAGCATTCAAATCCCATATCAATTGAACCATAGGGTTGAGTCACCGGAGAGAGATAGGGAAGGGACCCACCATGAGGTGGCATCAGGAACCTCGGTGGTGTGAAAATGCTGTGACGGGGCGGCAAGATCCTGGGCTCTACGAACAATAGTTATCAGAAATGAGTGTCTGGAACTGGTTGCATGCACACGGTCCCAGATGCTTGAGTCGCTTGTTTGTTTGGCTATGTTGAGCACGTGTACGTGGCATTTTACAGTTTCTGTTCAACCCACCTCTCCTAAATTACTGGCGCTGCTATTCCACTCAAAAACGTACCACAGACGTGCTATCCTCCCATTACTACTCAATCCCTAGAGCATCTCTGGTATCCGTTCCCTCGGCTCTACGAGAGAAAAGAGAGTTGAAAATCGCCGCAAGGAACTCAGGCTGTTTATTCAACAAGGACCAGGTAGGATTCATCGGGTACTACCATAACGATTACTGAGTTGAATCACGCAGAGATGGTTCTTCAACGAGTGACCATCGGATCGCTCCCCGACGATGTCCTATTAGAAATATTCTGTGCCTACAAGACGTTGGTACTCCCATACTTTTGGCAATTGGAACCCAGTTGGCTTAGGCTGGTGCACGTGTGCCGAAGATGGCGATTCGTCACTTTTGCATTGCCACACCGCCTCAATTTACAGCTTCTCTGCACACTGACACGGCCTGTGAGAAAAATGCTGGATATCTGGCCTGCATTTCTTCATCTCCAGGTTGACCTCAACCACGATATGGTAACCACAAGGAGGGAGGGCCATTTCGACAACATCTTTGCCGCATTGGAGCGTCGTGATCGCGTACGCGAAATCCGAGTCCGTGTCAGAGATCTCCCCCGTTTAGTATCGGAACGAATTTACACAGTGGCGCAGGAGCCATTTTCGGCATTGACACATCTTGAAGTTAATGGGTTGACATCGGCCGATATATTCTTTAATGCCGCCCCAAATTTACAACATCTATCTTTATCCGGAATTCCGATCCCAAGACGACTCGGATCTGCAACTCATCTCAGATCTGTTGATCTCCGCAATATACCTGATTCTGGGTACATCCCACCCGAGACAATGGCCACATCCCTCTCTTCGATGCCACAGCTCGAAGACCTTACTCTCGATTTTGAAACCCCGACCCCTCAGAACCCCAAACGAAGAAACCGACCTGCACGGCCACCGACCCGCTTTACTCTCCCAGCTCTCACGAGCTTCACTTTCAAAGGTGTGAGCGAGTACTTGGAAGTGCTCACAGCCCGAATTGACGCCCCAGCACTCGAGCACTTCGACGTAACATTCTTCCATCAGCTTCTCTTCGACATGCCGCAAATAATCCAATTTTTTGGTCACCAAGACTTCAAGTTGTTCAGGGTACCCAGTCTATTCTTGCGTTTTGAACCGTCTTTATGCGCCTCTATCCTCGGTTACGATGGAACCCGTTATCCTGCGATATATCGTATGTTTTGCCATAGGCTTGATAGGCAAGTCTCATCCATCACACGGATATGCAACCAGATTCCGTCCTTCCGTTCGAGCGTGGAATCACTCAACATCTGGTGCTATTTTATTGACGTTCCTCACTCAGAGGACGATGGGGATCCAGTAGCATGGTTACAACTGTTTCGTTTATTTACTTCCGTCCAGAGTCTTGAAATCCCCGCGGAGCTAGAGCCATCCATTGGATCTACGTTACAAGGGCTCACGGAAGAATCAGCGGCCGAAGTGTTCCCCTCTCTACGAAGCCTTTCTATCGTGGGGGATGAGTCACTGCATCACCAAAAATATTGATCTATAACATTGCTAGATATATGATGATCTTATCTATCTTGTCTGATTTGATCTGATCAATCACTCCCCTTGATAGGTACCTCTATGACCTTAATAATCAAGATTGATATTATGTGATCATAACTTCCTAGCTAGATATCTAAAAAGATCATGCAAGGTAGATTTATAATCATAAGATCTTATGCTAGATAACATTATGATAATGTAGTATCTTAGAAGAAAATAATTATCAATAAGTGTATGCAAGGTGGTTATGGCCATGATAATATCATGATAGGGGCCAATTAAGATCAGAGTTGTCTATTAAGATAATCAACTGATCATGTTAATACCTTGTAAGATCTAGTATAATCTTGCAAGGTGACCAAGGTCATTTAGGTACCTAGCTAGATATCATAGGTATCTAGGTATATCATGGAAGATTGGCCAATATCATAATGCTCTAGCAGGCTATACTGGAACTTTATATTACCCCTATATGCATATGGTCAGTTAAGGTAAGCTTGAGCACTATAGTCTTATAAGGTGACCAAGGCCATTTAGGTACCTAGCTAGGTACCTTTGGTATCATGCAAGATTCCTAATATCATGGTGCTTCTAGTATGTTAAACTGAAACTTTACATTATCCTTAGATATATAGGCTTAAGTAAGATAAGCTTAAGTATCTAATACTACAATAACTTAGTGTTAAAATAGAAGATCCAGGGTTTATGTAGACAAGATCAGATGGCTTAGTGGTTAACAGCATTTTGTTTAAGAGGTCTTTGGTTCAATTCTTGAGATGGCCACTTTTCAATAAAAATATATTTCAGCTAACTGTTACTTGGATAACTTAAGTAAAAATGGTATAAGAGGTCTTAAATATCACTTATCATAATAAAATTAGTTAAATAAGGACTTATATGCGGTGTATATTAGAAGTTAATTAGCAATTAAGATAAAAAATAATTAGTCATTACTATGGATATTATTTATTTATTATTTATTTATTACCTTATCTAGATAGGTCATGCCAGGTCACCATGATATAGCAAGGTACCTATGATACCTATGATATAGCATGACACCACAAGGTGAGCATGATACCACAAGGTGAGCATGACACCTATGATACCTATGATATATCAAGGTACCTAAGGACATCTAAATATTGTAAGGTTACCCTGATATTACTAGATTGCCAAGTTCATTATTGTTTTGATAGATATGATAGATAAAGTCAATCTGGCTAGGTAGTTAGGATATTGCCTGTAACTAAATAAGGTCATGATTTCACTCTAAGGGCAAGGTCACCTTGTTAGATAGATATGAACTTGCATGATTTAGGAATATCATAGTTAAATATTTTTCGTGATGTGGGAGCCGAAACCACGCAACTCGGCATACAATCGTTTGTCGCAGCCCGCCAACACTCTGGTCGCCCTGTAACCGTCTCTCGTCGCAAGTCTGCTTGACGACATCATATGGTCCACGCACCCCACCCGTTCTCTTTCCTTCCACCATCGATCGTTATCCCATTATCTCCTGTGTCCTGACAGCGATCATGGACCCCCACTTTGCCATCCGCCCGTGCCCTTCGGGTCGTCCGAGACTTGTACCGCACAACCTCGGCTACGACCACCTTTGATGCACTGGCCCATATCACGTTTACTTGAGTTCGCGGCCGTTCCCCTTTCCTCACGATAGCCCCGTCTCTTTCGTGTTTATTTGTACTGTATTGTGCGAGTATTACCACCCCTAGCTACGAATTTTATTCGAATTGAAGGATTGAGAGTTTGTGGAACGAAGGATCGATACTGGGAAAAGCTGTGGCAGAGACCAAGTAAAAGATGTATGCGGAATGTGCTCGCGTTCAAGTCAGCCACCACCAAGGAGCCCATAATGAGAGGGTGTAGAAAGAGGCACCAACTGACATAGATTATACAAAGATAGAAACTGGCATGCGGACACTGGCAGTCCCACCGATTCCAAGACCCACAAAGTGTGCGACGCTGCGCGTGCCGACCGTCTTCAAGTTGTTATCTTATCTTATCTTATATCATCCGCTTCCAGTTAGGCCGGCGCGCTTATCTCAAACACGTCACGAGCTAACATACCGTCACGACTGATGGTTGTCGGCGGCTATGTTGAGGGCGTACTTCCAGCCAAGCAATACCACTACCCACTACCCATTTCATACGAACTCTCTGATAGAGATCTGTGGCCGTTCCCTGGGCAATCGCTGAAAGGAATCGTTTATTCAACAAGGGCCAGGTAGCATTCATCTGGAGTCACCGCAATGATTGCTGAGCTGAATCACGTAGGAATGGTGCTCCGACGAGTGACCATCAGATCGCTCCCAGACGATGTCCTACTAGAGATATTCTATTCCTACAAGAAGTTGGGTAATTGGTACTCTTGGCAATTCTATTGGCCTAGGCTGGTGCACGTGTGCCAAAGATGGCGATCCCTCACATCAGGGAAAACCTCAAATGCTAATTTAGTGTAATTATGAATAATTATAAGAAATTTTGACAAATTTTGACAAATTTGGTCACATCTGAAATAGTCTAAATTAGTCTAAATTAATTAGGTCCCCCTAATTATTCATGATAATTTCTTGAAATTTCTTGAAATCTTCTTAAACTTTCTTGAAATTTTCTTGAAATTTCTTTAAATTTCTTGAAATCTTCTTTAAATTTCTTTAAATTTCTTAAAATCTTCTTGAAATTTCTTTAAATTTCTTGAAATCTTCTTGAAATTTCTTTAAATTTCTTGAAATCTTCTTGAAATTTCTTGAAATTCTCCCAAATAATTCATAAATTATTATCTTTATGTTCTAAATTGGCTCTCATTGGATAATGGCAGGATCCCAAGAACATTGTATTAAAGCAAACAGAATATGGTGTAAATAGAGAAATGTAACTATGATATGGTGTATGGTCTCCACAATGACTTAACTAAGTCATTAATAGAGCATGTGGAATGAAGGCAAACACCTACAGTAGACCTTGAGGCTTGCTGGTTTGACTATGTCCGCATAGTGGAGAAGTCAATCTCACAATCCTCTATGGGTGCGGTGAGAGCACAACCACTGGTATGCCAAATATTTTGAGCAATGGATCGGAATATGGGGTTCGGATATTACTCACATTGTGTCTTGGTAGAGGTCGGAGAGAGTGCAGTGGAAGCCATAGATGTTGAAGTCAAATATGGATTGGAGCGTCTTGAGGTGAAGGTCATAGATGTCCGAGCTCCTGTTGTACGAAAACTCAGTGGGTTGATAGTAACCATCAGCCCACTCCAAAAGGGCTGCATGAACCTGTAGCATCGTTAGCATTTGATAAGCTAACGAATGTAGGAGCTCACTGCAGTAGCAACCAACTCCAACATTGCCGGGGGGATTTCGCGCTCACAAGGGTCACCACCCTCAATCGAGTTGGTGAAGTGATGAGGATACACATTCCCAAGAGATAGCTTATTTTTGAAGAAGACGTCGGCATGGATAGCCGCAAAGATTGGGTGACCGTATGGCACGCTCCTTTGTACCGTAGACGGCTACAGGGAATAAAAAATTAGTGAGAATTCTTGTATCCATAAAGCCACGTACATTTGTCACATCACCCAGAAAGATATAGCTTCGTCCTACTAGCAGAGCCGTGATGAGGGGTTTACATCCGGCATGGAGTTTGTATTGAGCCACGATGTGAATCATAGCTTTATCCTTTAAAGTCTTTCGCAAGGAGCAAATCCTCCCCTCACCCTGCGAGGAAAGAGTTATCGTGGGTAAATAAGATGAGAACGATTTTCGTACCACTTTTGCTATCTCATCCACATAGTGGGTATCAACGTTGCAGCGGTCTATGATTCCCGGGTAGCCGAGATGAGCTGCCGCTGCAGCCACTGTGAGACGGCCATTCTTACTCCTGTCAGCCGCAGGTGGGAAGCCAGTAACGAAAACGATCGCTTCAAGTGTTCGATTGATGGTCTCGTGGATAACGTCCTTCACAGGCCCAGATTGAGAAAGGAGAGCAAGAGGCTTGCCTACCTGCTCAAACAGGTCTGTGTACGCCAAAAACTTAACCGAGGGTATACCTGCCGTTAAGCTAGTGCGCTCCCGAGTTTCGGCCTTGATGTTGACCGGCATAAACTTCGGAGTCTAGGACAATAAGACCATAGTCAGTTAATGAATTACTAAATTGAAATAGATAGTAATGAACCTCAGCTAACTGAACCTTCTCGCGATAAGCACTTGAAGCCTTCTAATCATCAGAATCATCAGATCACTGGCAGTAGTGACAAAATTGAGTCGTTAGGCATTCTTCACCTTGGGCTTAGTAGACACCGTTGCAGCAGGTACGCGACCGAGTTTTGGCTGGAGAAGTATTATTAAAGTTAGTAAAATGGGCAACAATATGTGATAGCCTGCAATACTTGCCTGATCGTCCTTGACAGTCCATGTAGTCTGCTGCCGCCGCATAAGAGTCAGCCATTAGCAACAGAACAAGCTTTGGAAATGAGTCGTACCTCGGATTGAAGCTGCTGCTTCACAGATCCACAATTGCCCACAAGATCTTCATCTTCAGACGCTGATTCAGTGACTGAGCCGCCACTTTTTACTTCGTCATCCGAGGATGACTCCAAGTCTGAGTCTGTGGCGGAACCATCTGTATCAGGCACAAATACTGTATCAACCTTAGCTTCTGTATCGAAGTCAGAGAGAATTAATAATGGGACAGTAGTAGTTGGCTCACTTTTAACCGTGGCCAGCACGTTGTACTCGTCAGCGGAGCTCGTGGTATCCATGTCGATTGCGGGCGCTAAGTGAGTGTCCGAATTTGGTATCTTCAGTGATGAGCGTTGACTCGGAACGTTGAACGTTGATCGACAAACCTCTGGACCTCGATTTTGACTTGTTCGGTGCAACGACCTGGGCTTTTGGAGATGGCGCTAAGAATACATCAAGATTTCCCCAGAATGGTGGACGCATATATATACTTACGTGCTATGACTGGCCCACCCTTCACCTTCTTGCCCTTTCGCATTGAAACCTCATCCGCAGATGGCTTTCTCTTCAATGCAGTTGCTGCTTTCTTACCAGTAGGAGCTGCACCAACCCATACTATTACTTGTAAGTTTCATACCAGGTATAAATTTTTTCCGCTCTGCTTCAAGTTACCTCTTTCAGATAGGGCAGTCTGTGCTGACTTCCGTGATGGAACACCATAAGGACCTGCAAGCAAATGGTAAGTATTGTGTCATGAAACATGTGTACGTTGATGAATGTTGACATACCTTCTTTTTTATTAGTGATGTCGCTAGGAGCTCCGCCGTCAGTGCCACCTGTCAAGACACGATGCTGATCGAACTTCGACTGGGATGCGCGGGTGGCCATTGGAAATTTTAGAGTGTGTGGGAAGGGTAGTAAATCAAGGTATAGAAGTGGTGGGAAAAAGGATGTGGTGGGAGTTGGAGTGAAACGGGATTTGGGTGAATGAAGAAGGTACGCTGACCCACCTTTCTCTGATAGTATTTTTTTTTCAACTTCGGTACTTCGGCAGGCTACTCGGGATTCATTTCCCACTTATCACTACAACTATATGACTCTAGCATCTCATAAATGCGATGGCTGCAGCCTATTTTTTACTCCTACAGGCTTGAATAGCCATATCCGACAAACTCGCAAAGACAACTGCCGGAGTCGGCGTAACGAACATTTTCGTCAGGTCGACGAACGTTTAGACAACGATGACTGTCTAGATGATGGCGAACATTCAGACGATGACGAGCCTCCTCAAGACTTCGAAGGGGATCTTTATGGTAATGACTACGAGGAAGAAGACTTCCCTGGCTTCGACAATCCACCACGCTTACCTGTAGACAGCTCAGATGACGAAGATATAGTAGGTAACGATGGGGATGGATGGGAGCCCGAGCCACTTGATCAGCCAGTTGGTGGCATCGGACACATTCCGCTGCCTGTCATTCTCGACCCCGTCCCTTCAAATCGGCACAAGAGTCACAACAGACTCAGCTGGAAACCCATCATTCAACTCTTTAATGATCTCCCGGATCGTAACGCCAGTGCTCCATTGGAAGACACGACCAAGACGAGTTACGAGACTTACCAGGATGCCTTACCGAAGGCTAACGCTGTCCCTAACATCTGGGCACCCTTTGCCTCAAAAATTGACTGGGAGATTGCTATGTGGGCGAAGCTCAGAGGCCCGAGCTCCACAGCCCTATCTGAGCTGCTGAACGTTGAAGGAGTTAGTGTTTTACTTTCTGTGTTAGTGCAGCATGACATTAACTATCCACTAGCTGCACAATACCTTGGGCCTTTCATACCGCTCTGCAAATGAGCTCAATAGGATTATAGATGAAAACCTACCCTCTCGGCCACGCTTTGAACTCCAGGAGATAGTTGTTGCCGGCGAGGCCTTTGACGTCTACTTTCGCGACATCATCCAGTGCGTTCGGGCTCTATATGGCGACCCAGAATTTTCTTCCGTTCTGGTTTTTGCTTCCGAGCATCACTACCTTGATGCTGATCAGACAATTCGGTTGTATCATGATATGCATACCGGTAAATGGTGGTGGGAAACTCAGGTTAGCTCATTTTCTCAATTCATTATTAAGTCCTTCTTGTCTTATCAAGAGATATTATTTAGAAGGCTCTTGAGGTCCAACGTCCGGGAGCAACAATCATTCCCATTATCATCTCCTCCGACAAGACCCAACTTACACTTTTCCGTAACAAATCGGCCTACCCCGTTTACATGACCATTGGCAACATTCCAAAAGATATACGCAGGAAGCCCTCTCGCCATGCCCACATCCTGCTTGGCTACCTACCCACGATGAAGTTGGAACATATTACCAACAAGGCTTCTCATCGCCGAACCTTAGCGAACCTTTTCCATGCATGCATGTCACGGATAGTGGAACCACTGGAGACTGCCAGGACAAATGGACTTGCGATGGCAAGTGGGGATGGCGTTGTCTGCCGCACCCACCCAATACTTGCAGTTTATGTCGGTGACTACCCCGAACAACTTCTTGTGACAGGTGTCAAGAACGGCGAGTGTCCCTCTTGTTCTGTACCACGCAACAATCTTGGAGGCAGCCAAGATCACAATTATCGTGACCTAGATGCAGTTCTAGCTGCCCTCGACTCCTTTGAGGATTCCGATCCCCGCGATTACGCCAATGCTTGTTGGGATGCCGGTGTCAAACCCATCCATCATCCTTTTTGGCAAGATCTACCATACTTAAACATATTCTGTTCCATCACGCCCGACATCCTTCATCAACTGTATCAAGGCGTGTTGAAGCACCTACTCAAATGGGTGAAGTCCGTATTCGGTGTCATTGAAATTGATGCCCGCTGCCGTAGGTTACCTCCCAATCACAACATCCGGCTATTTATGAAAGGGATATCCTGCCTCTCGCGAATCAGTGGCCAGGAGCATAATCAAATCTGCCGTATCCTACTTGGGTTGGTTGTGGACCTTCTGCTCCCTGATGGCTGATCACCAGGTCACCTCATTCGGGCAGTTCACGGCCTACTCGATTTTCTGTATTTAGCGCAGTACCCGTTGCACTCCACTGAAACCCTTGAACTGTTCAAAGACGCATTAGCTCTTTGGGATGAGAACAAGCACATATTCATCGACTTGGGCATACGAAAACATTTCAACAACATTCCCAAACTCCATTTTCTTCGCCACTACCTCCTCTCAATCACCATCTTCGGAACAACTGATAACTATAACACAGAATACACCGAACGCCTACATATTGATCTAGCCAAGGATGCATATTGGGCAACTAATCATGTTGGTGAGTACACGCAAATGACTCTCTGGCTCGAGCGGCGGGAGAAAATTTACCGGCATCAAGACTACATCTTGTGGCTTCTTGCTGGAAAGCCTCCGCCTGTGGAATGGCATCCTCCCGACCTTTTCCAACGACCAAGGCTTCAGATGACCAAGCACCCATCGCGGTACTCTGTTTCATTGGGTGATGTTGTTAATAACTATGGTGCCACATACTTCCGTGATGCTTTCGCAACCTACTGGGCACAGCTATGCAGTAAGCCAGATGCTCGACCACGGGATGTTCAACAAGCCGCGGATGACTACGTTTTGCCATTCCAAAAGGTGTCTGCCTTTCACAAGATTAAGTTCTTTCACACAGATCCTGAAGGCTTCACTGGCTCTTCGGAAGTGCAAGATGCCATACATGCTCGGCCTGCAAGTCAGGATAAACACAATAAAGAAATTCCGGGAAGATTCGATACGGCACTCTTGAAAGATGGTCATGGTATGTGTTTCGTGTTTGCAGCTTTTGTAATTATCTGCTGACAAGTTCATTAGGGTTTCGTGTTGCGCAAATTTGTTTTATATTTGCGCCGCCTCGGAATACCATCAAGGACCTACCACCTGATGTCAACCCACCAACACACCTCGCATACGTAGAACTCTTTCAGCACTTCACACCAGCTCCTGATGCCGACCATGGTATGTACAAGGTCTCGCGGTCTCTTAATGCAGCTGGTGAGCGCTTAGCCCTCATCATCCCAGTTGATGAGATACATCGGAGCGTCCATCTATATCCGAAGTTTGGACCAGTGGCTCCTTGTGATTGGACCAGTAGCAACGTACTGGAGCGGTGTACTCAATTTTACACTAATCCATGGACAGATAGACATGCCTATATCATGTTTTCATAGGACAAACAACGGAGTGTCGGGATGGGACTTCCTGACCGGGGGGTAGGGGGGGTGTCTCAGCCTGTGAATAAAAAGTTCTGACATGTAAAATTTCTGTGGAAATGGAATATAACGAGCTCAATTGTGTTCTGGAGGATGGAAAACCAGGTAGCAGTGTGGTAGAGTGACAACATGACCAGCGATTTGTGGATCTTTGAAGGCCCACTACGTGCACCGCTACGCTTTCGTGTGTTCGCTTAGTCGTGACTTGCCTCACCCTTCCTCACCCTTGCCCATCCTCACTCTCGTTTTCCCTCAATGCGATCTCACAGCCACTGAGGCTCAGACAGTCATGGGCACCCTTGCGTATGCCGGATGGAATCACCATTTTCAGCCGTTAAAGGTCTCAGCTTCTTTCATGCGTCATTCACCTCTACCAAGACTCGGAATACCACAATCTCAACAACAACGACAACTATGACGACAGCACCCAGAGAGAGCCGCAGTACCAAGCCCACTACTGTTGTCTCATGCGGTTTACACACCTCGCCTCACTAGTGTTGCGCCTGTCAGACCAACAGACCAAGCTGTGTCCTCCCGTCTCGTTCTCCGAGCCCTCTCTAGGCAACCTGTCACCAGCCGAGGGACGTCGGTGTCACTGGGAGGGGACCCTTCTTTCGCACCTTCTCTGTCGCCGCCGTCGCCTCGTCTCTCACATCCTCAGACTCCGCTGTCGCCCCGCCCTCTGGTGCCGCCCTTCTGCCGGTGTCATCATCGCGACACCTCCCCCTCGCCACCACCACTGCCGTGGCCTGTTAGCATGGCCCATTGGTGTGTCATGACTCATGATTCTTCTTTTTGACCTTTCACAACTAACATTTTTATCTTTTCTTTTCTTTCTTTTTCCCCTTGCTGCCGCCGTTCCCAACGCAGCCGTTGCTGTCCCGGTGCAGCGTTTGCTGTCCCGCCGCTGCCGCCATTCCCGAGGTGCCCGTTGCTGCCCGCGCAATGCTTGCTGTCCCACAGCCACTGCTGTCCACGCAGCGGTTGCTATTCCGCTGCCGCCACCGTCCATGCAGCAGTTGCTGTCCCGATGCCACCACTGATGTCCCGACACTGATGAAGATGGCAAAAACGTTCCAGATCATTCGTGTGCAGTTAACAACAGCGGCAATGGTGGCAATAGCATACACCGATGGGAGCATTTAATGGCGACGGTGGACATGATAGAGGCCGCACATGCAACCGCGATGGCATTCCGTCCGTTGAAGGCGCACGCCCACCCGAAGGTCCCAGATGGGGTCGTGCACTCTATGAGCCTTCTCCGTTTGATGTTGCCCCAGGCCCTGCGCGGTGCTTGGTTGTTCACGTTGGGCAAGAGGCGGCAGCGACGATGGGCAGCATGCCTATGATGGGCAGACGACGGGTGGAGATTGCCTGGTGGAATGATCGCGGACCAATTGCTTTATTTTCATTTGCGCTCACTTTTCACCTCGTTCTTGCCCTTCCCTTGGGATTTTGTCACTTTACATTCTCGAATATATTGTGATTTTCAACTGCGGGTGGCTGGCAATAGTGACTGCTCCAGGCCGTCACGGATTTGAAATACAGTCGTTCCATCAACCAGTATGATGCATATGATGTCTCCATCTGCCAGAAGTTTGACAGGGCAAATGCGGCATAGCCATACCACACTGGTGACCGGACATGGACCTGCTACATTTCCTTGTTCCCTTGTGATACTGTACCTCAGTTTGAGTTACATTGTAATCAAAAGGTTGTGTGCCATGTGTGTACAGTAGAGTGATGACAAAATCTGACCCCCAGTCTGAAATTCCCATCTTGACACCCCCTTGAGCACAAATACCTTTTTGCCAATTTTTTCTTTTTTTTCAGGAAATTTCCTCAAATTTGATATAATTTCTCAAAAATAAGTGTCATTATTGGGATTATGAGAAATAACACTAAATTAGCATTTGAGGTTTTCCCTGATGCATCCTTGCATCGCCGCACTATCTCAATCTGCAAATTCTCTGTAGACCGACACAACCTGTGAGAAAAATGCTGGATATCTGGCCTGCATTTCCTCTGGTGATTGAGGTCTTTGATTGTCCGACCGAGCCAAGCGAGGACTATTTCGACAACTTCTTTGCCGCATTGGAGCATCGTGACCGCTTACACGACGTCAGAATCAGCGATCTCCCAGGTTGTGTATGGGAACAGTTTACCACAATGGCACAGGAGCCATTTCCGGTATTGACACATCTTGACTTAGCGCAATATGATGGGTTGGCAGTGGCATCGGGCGATATATTCTTGAATGGATCTGCCCAAAATTTACAATATCTATCTTTATGGGGAATTTCAATCCCAAGACGACTCAGGTCTGCAACTCATCTCAGGTCTCTTCAGCTTTCCGATATACCTAATTCTGGGTACATCTCACCCGAGACAATGGCCACATCCCTGTCTGCATTGCCACAGCTCGAAACCCTTATTGTCGAGTTTGAATCACCTACACCTCAACTCAAACGAAGAAACCGACCTGTACCGTCACCGACCCGGTTTGTTCTCCCCGTTCTCACTTTGTTGAGATTCACAGGTGTGAGTGAGTACTTGGAAGTGCTCACAGCCAGAATCGATGCCCCTCAACTCGAGAACTTCAGGATAACCTTCTTCAATCAGCTTGTCTTCGACATCCCGCAAATCATTCAGTTCTTTAGTCACCAAGACTTCAAGTTGTTCAGGCCATCCAGTCTGACCTTGCGATTTGATATGGCTCTCGGCGTCTCTATTACCTGTCACTGTCCAAACCCTTATCCTACGAGGTATCGCATGTGGCATATCCAGTGCAAAAAGTTGGATTGGCAAGTCTTTTCCACAGCACAGATATGCAACCATATTCTGTCCTTCCGTTCTATTGTGGAGTCACTCAACATTATGTGCGATCCGAGTCGCTGGCACCCATACTCCTCGCCCGAAGACAAGATAGGTCCCACGCTATGGCTCCAACTTTTTCACTCATTTACCTCTGTCCAGAATCTTGACATACCTAAGCCGCTCATCGCAGCTGCCCTACCTCCGCTCACTGGACAACCAACCGCTGATGTACTCCCTTCTCTGCGGACCCTTTCCGTTCTGGCCCTTCTGGAGGATACGGATATTATGACGTCCGACGAAGCCACGCAGCATGTCATACAATCATTCCTCACAGCACGCCAACAATCTGGTCACCCTGTAACTGTCACTCACTACAAATATACTCTACCACCTATACTTCCCCCTTCACCTTCACTTTTCTGACGGCAACCATGGACTGCCCGTATGCCGCCAGCCCGTTCCCTCCACATCGTCCGGAGCTCGTACTCCACAACCTTGGTCACGGCCACTTTGATACCTTGGCATGTTACACTGGCCCATACCACGTTTACTTCCCCCTCAAAAAAAATCGCCAATAACCCGTATTGTCTCAGTTTTGTTGATGCCATTTTAGCATGCTTTGCGTCTCCAAGACCTTTTGTACTATCTTTGATTCCCTTTTGCTATGTTTCCGCTTGTCTCAGACTGCTTACTACACCTCGCTAGTTCGCGACCCTATACGATAGTTCCCTCATCTTCGACTATGTTTGTACTGAATTATGCTAGTGCTAACACCCGTAGCTACGAGTTTTAGATGTATCGAAAGTTTGAGAGTGCATCAGGAAAACCTGAAATTTGCTTAAGTGGTGATTAATGGTGTTTACTGTGCTTAATTCAGATTTTAAGCACAATAAGAGCAAACTAAGCAACACAGGATTAATCACAGTAAGGACAACTGGTTACTGACTTAAGCACATTTCTGCTTAATTTGCACTTAAAGTCTGCTTAATTGAGCTAATTAAGCAGCCTAAGCAAGACTTAAGGAGGAAACTAATTTTATATATACTAAGTCACACAGACATTTAAGCACAAAATGATATATATTTCAAACAAACTACTACATCAATAACTATCTAGGACTATGTACTAATCCAGGCCTTGGTGCAACAGCCCTGGCAGGGGTGGGGCTGCAGGGCCATGGGAAGGAGGTGCCGGTGCCGGTGGTGGAGGCACGGGAGGAGGCGAGTGAGGGTGCGGGAGGAGGCGCGGGAGGAGGCGGGAGGAGGCGCGGGAGGAGGCGCAGGACGCAGCAGGGGGCGCGGGGCGCAGCAGGGGGCGCGGGAGGAGACATGGGACGCAGCAGGGGGCGCGAGAGGAGACGAGTGAGGCGCGGGAGGAGGCGCGGGACGCAGCAGGGGACACGGGGCACAGCAGGGGGCGCGGGAGGTGCAAGCGGCACGGGAAGCGCAGGAGGCGCAGGAGGTGGTGGTCCAGGCAGCGGAGACGGAGGAGAGGCGAAAAAAGGTCAGGACACGTTGGAGCGGGGCAGGCAACGTGACAACGTACGGGGAGAGGCGCAGAAGACGTCGGCGCAGGAAGCGTGACAGGAGGAGGGCACGGGAGACGCGGGGCACGGGAA